>JAUELC010088427.1:0-11970 GCA_031471745.1 Cryptochiton stelleri
TGAACCTTAAGTGCTATGTAAAACCTTAAGCAATCAATCAAAGCTGTTCTGGTGAACCTCACATCTATCTACACATAAAAAAAACCAAAACAACGATTAAATTTACCTTGACTGCTGGTTCGATAGGCTAATTTCCTAAAGATGGCAGTCAACGAAATAAAACAATCTTAAGCTGGAATTGTGTTGTCAGCTCCTCCAGAACACATAATAAGGACCATATCAAGGACATTTGAGAAAACATATTTGAGAGCTTGGATTATCTCTTACAGCTTAATTGGGTTAGTTAGTTTTTAGATGAATGGCTGTGGCCGAAGGATGCAGACAGGGAGGGGCGTTACTCTGACTAATGGAACACTCTGACATTGATCGCTGTAACTGGCACACACAGGTGGTTAAACCGTTTAGCCTCTTTTACGAAAAGCTCGCATAGCATTCATTCTTCCGTATACGGTATCATCTATTTTGAAAATAAACACTTTTATTCACTATCGTTGAAAGTTAATACATCATCTCTATGTCGTGTTAAATTGAAAAACTGTTAACGTCCGTATAAGGTATCATCTATTCTGAAAATAAACGCTATTATGCCGTTTCGTTGAAAGTTAATATTTCATCTCTATGTCAGGTTAAATTAAACAAAAATTAACGTCCATATAAAGTACCATCTATTCTGAACATCAACGCTATTATTCAGTATTGTTGAAAGTGAATATATCATCTCTATGTTAGGTTAAATTAAACAAATAGCAACGTCCGTATAAGGTATCAACTGTTCTGAAAATAAACGCTCTTATACACTATCGTTCAAAGTTAATACATCATCTCTATGTCATGTTTAAGAGATGAAAACAAAAATTAACGTCATTATAAAGTATCATCTATTCTGACAATAACGCTGCTCTTAAATATTCTTGACTTTCGCATCAACAAAGTGATCTATCGCAGCTTCCATACAGTTTAGATTCCCAGATTCTGTCTACGTGACAGGCAAATAATGTTGTAGCGCATTACTCTCTAGTTCTCTTTATTTACATCCGAAGGGACATAAACTAATACATAATGAAACACCCGTTTTCAGCCAAAAAAACACAGATCCGCTGTCGTATGAACATGACATTTAATTTCCTAAAGATGGTAGTAAACGAATAATACAATCTTAAGCTCAAATTGTCAGTTCTTTCAGAAAACATAAGAAGGATCAAATTAAGGACATTTGAGAAAACATATTTGAGAGCTTGAATTATCGCTGACAGCTAAATTGGGATACTGTAGGAACTCTGTTTTAAACGCCAATGGGCATGGACGAAGGATGCAGACGGGGAGGGGCATAACTCTGACTAATGGAACACTCTGACAGTGATCGATGTAACTGACACACCCAGGTGGTTAAACGGTTTAGCCTCTTTTACGACAAGCTTGCATAACATTTATTATTTATCTTAAACGTGATTATGCACCATCCTTGAAAGTGAATGCATCATATCTATATCATGTTAAATTAAAAAAAACAAATATTAACCTCCGTTTGGGTTATCATCAACATGTATACTGACAATGAATCTGCACTCTAATTCCTTTGCTTTTCACAGTAACCAAATAATCGATCGCAGCTTCCATACATTTTAGATTCCCAGATTCTGTTTACGTGGAAGGCAAATAGTGTTGTGACGCATTGTTCAGTCTAGTTCTCTTTATTTACAGCCGAAGGGACATAAAGTATTACATAATAAAACACCCAATTTCAGCAAAAAACACAGATCCGCTGTCGTATAAACATGACATTTAATTTCCTAAAAATGGCAGTAAACGAAATAATACAATATTAAGCTAAAATTGTCAGTTCTTTCAGAAAACATAATAAGAACCAAATACTGGGCATCTGAGAAAACATATTTAAGAGTTTGAATAATCGCTGACAGCTAAATTGGGTTACTGTCGGAACTCTGCTTAAAACGCAAAGCGGCGTGGAGGAAGGATGCAGACAGAGAGGGGCGTAACCCTGACTAATGTAACACTCTGGCATTGATCGATTTAACTGACACACCGAGGTTGTTACACCGTTTAGCCTGTTTTACGGCAAGTTCTCATCATATCTATGCTATGTTAAATTAAAAAAAAAGTATTAACGTACGTATAAGTTATCATCTACATGTATACTGACAAGGAAGCTGCGCTTAAATTCCTTTGCCCTTTGCAGTAACAAAGTGATCGATCGCAGCTTCCATACATTTTAGATTCCCAGATTCTGTCTACGTGGCAGACAAATAGAGTTGTGACGCATTAATCTTGTTCTCGTTATTAACAGCCGAAGAGATTTCAAACTAATTCATATTAAGACGCGTGACTTCAACATTACTCACCCCACGCTACTGCGATATTTTGTGACGTTTTGGCGAGATATTCTAGAATAATACCACACAGGCTGGTCTCGCGTGAACCAGACTCTTCGGGTTAACTTACGATCCTCTACAAGGGTCTGGTAACACAACATACACAATTTTGCAAAAATCATGGCCGCTACCGTATCGGGTTATCATTGAGCTGGTGTTCAGATAAGCTCTTTTTAAAAAAAAAATTAAAATCGAATCCAAAACCTATCTGTTTAAATGCAAATTAATTAATTTAACATTTATTTGTTGAGTCTGAAAATGAATTTAGACCGTGGCGTAACAACACGTGTTATAAACGTGGAGGTATTAAACAACGGGTGGACTGGCTAAATATAATACGTTTCAGACGTGAATTAATTTGTATTTTAAGACATAGATTTTGGACTCGATTTAAAGTTTGAAATATTTTCTGAAAAAGAGCTTATCAGAACACAAGCTCAACGATAGCACGATACGGTGGCGCCCATGATTATGCATTATTGTGTATGTTGTGTGACCAGACCCTTGTAGAGGGTCGCAAGCAAACGCGAAGGGTCTGGTTCACACGAGACTACACACAGGCGAAATACAACCGGAAACAGGTTTAACAGTATCACATGCAAATGGACGTGCCCGGATGCGGGTTGATCGGTTGATTCGTCAGATGCCAAAATCATATTACTTACAATATGTCAATTTCGATTTGTCGTCATTTTTATTCTCGAGCTTAAGGAAGTCAGAGAATGATTCCAGTTAAAAACATTTCTTCATCCACAAGATTAATTGGTCAGTGTTTTAAACCGCGTTCAAGAGTATTTCACTTATATATGTGAATAACTGCGATGTAAACAGCAATATAACTCAACACCAACATTAATGAAGTGATATATATAAATGATGTGTTGGGAAAATAATGTCCGTCTTCAAATCATACTGCTCTTAATGAGGGTTCCTCTTGCACAAGAATAATAATTTTTGATTATAATTCAATAATTATAGATTATATTTCCCTTACAAAACAAACATGAGATTTGATTTGTTGGTGTTTTACGGCGTACCAGAAGCCTATTAACCAGAAGTGTGCGGCGCCCATTGTACCAGTTCAAAAGCATCGTGGCTTTTGGCCATCTATAAACGTTTCATGTGACCTAGGCTGCGCAGGAGATATTATATTTATTCATTCAGCACAGTTTGATATTCATAATCAAATGGGGAATCATGGGTAATAAACTAATAGCCATAAGGGGCTATAGGCGCTATTAAAACTATCAAGTTGCAAGCGATTCACGGGCTTCTCATTCGGGGTCTCGCAAGTCACAGTTAGTTTTCCAACTTACATAAACCTCATTAAGTCAGATATATACTGATTCAAAATTTTTAAACAATTAAGACACGAGATCGGCTCACGTTAATATCGAATCTTAGAGATATGCCCAGTGTTCATGTACGCATGGAACAACCAAAATCTAAAAGTTAAATTTAATAGAGTACATTTTTTTCATCATTTTTTGTACTTCTGACGCATGGTCCTACAACATCAATTGTAACCTTTTTCTTCCAGGTAGATGACATCACAGAAAAAAGTCTTGATATTTGTTTGTACTTTTGTTTTTATTGGTGTTTTGTATTTTAAATTCTAACACCAAACCCCACGCTATTAGTCACTCTCGATATAAACACAATCTCCAGTCACATTGAACAGAGCAGACAACCGTGACGTCATCCTAACCAAGCCACGCCCATCATCCCACCAGCTCCGCCCCATCCAATATTAAAACACTCTACATCGTTTTCTCTTTCTTTTTGTTTTCATTAGTTTTCTTTCTGTGTCAGTGTTTTCATTTTTCGTCATTTTTGTAGTTCTCATGCATGGCCCTTTAGCATCAAATGCAACACCTTCTTATGGGAAGAAAGCATGATAGAAAATTCTGACTTTTAAATTCCCATCTGAATTGAGTTAACGTTTACTTAGGTTAAAGATTTTTCTATTTTTCTGATCATTCGCTACGGTCAATATCATATTTCCTGAGGTATTCCCAATCATGGTAGATTATGGACTGACAGACTGACTAAGGACAGGGATTCGTTCACTATACCAATTACCGATCGTCTGAGGGGAAATCAAGCCTCATCTCCACAGACACATGAAGTGACAACCTATAAGATCTTCATCCATTTCACGAGCTAAATGATACAGAGCAAATATGTTAAATAAATACCAAATAAGTAGATTAGGGTGAACACCTTTTTGGGAACGCAAAAGTCTCACTTGCAACACAAACAATATTTTTAATATGCAGTGAACGGGTCATGCAATATACAGTACATACTTAGAAGAAAGAGCCTGTATGAGCATTCACAGCACAAAAAAAACTGAGCCTGCATTTGGTCACAGCCATGTTGATTTTTTTTTCTCAAAGAAGCGGTTGTTTTCAGCTATGTACTGCATCATACTTATATCGGCGTGACATAAGACGTGAATCAGAAATCATAGGTATTATTTGCTTGTATTTCTATGGAAATTGCGATATCTGTTTCTCTTATTTTCATAATTGTTCGCACAAGTCAAGTAAACGTACACAGAAAAGTGAACGTTAAATCAGCCAAAAACAGACAGTCTGCCATATAATACAAACCCAGATCCATTCATGGTTATTCCTAACATAATTTTTGAAAGGTAATATTTAACAATAATTATACATTCTCATATAAATATAATATACCATAACAAGAATTACTGACTCACTTAAAAAATAAACACAATTGTGAGTGATATGTATACATTTCAAACCAAACACATGGCAGTTCAGCTGTTTGAAATTGCCCTACATAGAGATATTGATAGTCTCTTCTTTGGAACGATATCTGTATGCCTCTGTGGCTCAGTCCTAAATGCTTCCATTTGTTAGACCCCAATGGAGGAAAACGTGCCACGAAAAACGTTACTTCTTTTGACGTGAGGATATGAATTCGTTACAGTAAGGCAATGTATTAAGGTTATCGGGTAAAATATTCCAGTCGCGGATAGTCGTAGGGAAGAAAGTATTGCTGAAAGAAGCAATTTTTCCCATAAAAGAAGTAAGTCTATTAGTGACTCGTTACGGATATGGGTTTCGGTTGAAAACTGGAGTTGGAATTATTGAATAAACATAATTCCACAATACTATCGATTTAAGCGGTATTTAATACCTCGACAGAGTGACAATTTAATATGAGCAGCCGTATACCAGCAGCCGAACATGAATTCAAGTTCGCTTAATGACTAAAAATCGGTCCTTAGTGCTTATGGTTGTCACATAGACCAATATGTCCATCTACAAATTTAAATTTGGTTGGACTAAGGTCTGAGTCGTGAACATACATGTATCATTGCCTTTGTTTTTGAAGGATTAAATGATACACACAAGAGCTCGATGTCGCAACGTCGATAAACATCTGTAAACAAAATCCAGTTTACCAGAATTATAGTTTGTACGTTGTTGAGTATACCCGAATGAATGACTCAATACTCCCTTATATCATTTAAAGGTAATCGTACTCTAGCTCGGGGCGGGTCCACATTTATCTTAATATGTTATGTGATCGGATGGGTATCTTAGCATGAAGCAATGTCATATGATATCAGAGATGGGCCCCAAAATGTGCACATTTTGGTTCCAAATGGAGATAAACGTATCATATATGACATCAGGTGAATACCACACCAATAAGCATCAACATAGAGCAGGAAACGGAAGAGAACATCTCGGAAACTGGAGTTGAAATTTTAAAATCAAATTTGGGTTTGGTTTGTCTATCAAAATTTTATGAAACGAAATCGATGGATTTTGCGGCGCTGTTGTAATGTTTTCAACCCTGAATATTCGTATAGGAGTGACCTGGCCACACGCTTTGTCAGCCCCGTTATTATTCTGAGACAATCCTTCTGTAGAGACTCCAAAGTATTTATCTCCGTGAGAAGAAAACATAAAAAGGGAGTCTAAGTAGAGAGACTGCACAGTTTCCTTAAATGCTATCCTTATTGAGCGCACAGCATTCATTTTTCTTTTATTTATTTATTCAATTCATAACTAAACGGACCGAAATCCAATTACAGGTTACTTAAAACGTTAAATACAGTTATAAAATAGCAATCATATTAAATACATGAAAAAATTATTAAAAAATTGCATGTAAACATATATATGATAATAATTGGTTCTTCAAAAATATGGTGGACTTTCCATGCCACATTGTTTGTATCTCCCTAATATTAACGATTATTCAATAAGTATTTACTTAAATCCTTCATTTTAATTCGTTGTTATATAGTGTAAAAAACTGATATACTATTTTTGTCACATTTTGTAAGGTTTATGACTACATAGGCATACTGGTTAATTGCATAGAGGTTCCAATTATATGGCATGAAAACTCCACCATACTTCTGCCCTCTAACAAGAATATGAACGCTTTCCACACACTGAGAACAGCATTTTTGGAAACTGCTGTGTACAGGTTCTCTACTACTTAGTCTCGCTTTATTTTTTTGTTTAGCCTTATAGATGTTACAAGCACAATGGTATTATTGTATTACTTTAAAACATGTATTCTGGACAGTTATATTGCCGAAAAGTTTGCACTACGAACCGTTGATAAATATTCAACTGAATTCCATTTTAATCGATTTGTGTTGGTGCCTAATCTATGTAGGTCCCCTATCTATGACATATCGAATCCTATATCAGTCGAGCACAATGTCACCACGTCGGTCCTAGTTTAAGGGTGAAATGAGAATTATTTCCTATTCTCTCCATTCTTACATTTTTATCCGACAAGAAAGAAAAAAAAACGCACGACCAGAATGTCTTGTCTCAGTGGTTTGATTGATTAATTTCCCTATAGACGAACCCTGAACGGAAGAATACATTCCACAGAAGACATTTTGCCGTCAGCTCCTTAAAAGCACATAATCTGATATTTAAAAAAAAAACTGAGAGCATTTGACAAAAATATTTTTTTGAGAACATTTCAGCTTAATTGATTTACTCTAGAGACGATGCGCAAGACCTAAAAAGATGTTGTCGATCAAATGAAATAGGGAGGAGCATAATTATGGTTAATGAAACATTTGACATTTATTGATGCAATGGACACGCCCATATCGCGTTAACAACAAGGTCGCATCCTATTCTTCTCATGAAATGCTTCTATGCGTCATTACTGAAAAATGAAATAGACAAGAACTGATGGAACAATGTGACTTGGATTGAAGCCACTGAGACGAATGTGGCTACACCTCATTGTTATCGAGATTTAATAGCATATATCGATTGTCTTAAATACTGCTATCTGGTATTTATGGAAGCTCATCGCGGGCCTCGAGTTATCAACGTCGACAACTCGAGATTTGAACTGGAATCGCAATGAGCTTCCATAGGTATTGCTGAAAGCTGGCCAACCACTCCTATGTTTGTCATCTTGATCAAAGGTCAATCAAAGAGACCAAACTGGCGATGCGGAAGATTTCCTGCCATAAATCGACCGAAGAGAATTAAAGTTAATTCTCTAAAGTACCAGCTTTCAGACAAAATAAACTTGTTGAATGTACATGTACGTTACTCCATCTTGGACATAACCCGAGAAAGGAACAACTGGTATAAATGGGTTCGATCGAATAATGAACAATAACACAGACAATCAAGACAATTGATTTGAAACACCAATACAACAATGGCTATTCATGACATATTTAAGAAGGAAGAACAGTGATCTGTATCAGATAAGGTTGGCTTGGCTTGTCTGTCCAAACGGGTCTAGTCACGCACGCCACCAAATGTCGGATAGAATTGCTATATACAGAATGAGGGACCTCGTACCCCATCGAGTAGAATAGTTTTATACAGAATTAGGAACCTCGACACCTGTTTGGGTAGAATTGTATATACAAAATGAGGAAATCCTCCACCTATCGGGTAGAATTTGTATATACAGAATGAGGGACCTCGCCACCCATCGGGTAGAATTGTTAAATACAAAATGAGGGACCTCGCCACCTGTCGGGTAGAATTGTTATATACAGAATGAGGAACCTCACAACCTGTCGGGTATAATTATTATATACAGAATGAGGGACCTCGCCACCCATCGGGAATAATTGTTATATACAGAATGAGGGACCACGCCACACATCGGGTAGAATAGTTTTATACAGAATGAGGAACGTCGCCACCTGTCGGGTAGAATAGTTATATACAGAATAAAGGACCTCGCCTCCTGTGGAGTAGAATTGTTATATACAAAATGAGGAACCTCGCCACCCATCGGGTAGAATTGTTATATACAGAATGTGGGACCTCGCTACTGTCGGTTAGAATTGTTATATACGGAATGAGGGACCTCGCCAGTTGTCGGGTAGAATTGTATATGAAGAATGAGGGACCACGCCACACATCGGGTAAACTAGTTTTATACAAAATGAGGAACCTCGCCACTTGTCGGGTAGAATAGTTATATACAGAATAAACGACCTCGCCACCTGTGGAGTAGAATTGTTATATACAATATGAGGAACCTCGCTACCCATCGGGTAGAATTGTTTTATACAGAATGTGGGACCTCGCCACCTGTCGTCTAGAATTGTTATATAGGGATTGAGGGACCTCGCCACCTGTCGGGTATAATTGTATATACAAAATAAGAAACGTCATCACCCATCGTGTAGAATAGTTTTATACAGAATGAGGGACCTCACCACTCATACGGTAGAACTGTATATACAAAATGAGAAATGTTGCCACCCATCAGGTGGAATAGTTGTATACAGAATGAGGACCCTCGCCACCTGTCGGGTAGAATTGTACATACCAAATGAGAAACCTCGCCACCCATCAGGTAGAATAGTTATATACAGAATGAGGAACCTCTCCACCTGTCCAGTAGAATTGTATATACAAAATGAGACACCTCGTCACCCATTGGGTAGTATAGTTCCATACAAAATTAGGAACCTCGCAACCTGTCGGTTAGAATTGGACATACAAAATGAGGAAATTCGTCACCTATCGGGTAGAATTGTTATACACAAGATGAGGAACCTTGTCATCTGTCAAGTAGAATTGCTCTATAGAGAATGAGGAACCTCGCCACCTGTTGGGTAGAAGAGTTTTATACAAATTGAGGAACCTCACAACCTGTTGGGTAGAATTGTATATACAAAATGAAGAAACCTCGCCACCCATCGGGTAGAATGGTTTTATACAGAATTAAGGACCTCGCAACCGGTCGGGTAGAATAGTTTTATACAGAAGTAGGAACCTCGCCACCTGTCGGGTAGAATAGTTTGATACAGAATTAGGAACCTCGTCATAGGTCAAGTAGAATTGTGTATACAAAATGAGGAACCCCTCCACCTATCCGGTAGAATTGTTATATATAGAATGTGGGACCTCGCCATCTGTCGGATAGTATTGTTATATATAGAATTTGGGACCTCGCCACCCATCGGATAGAATTGTTATATACTTAATGAGGGACCTCGCCACCTGTCGAGTAGAATTGTTATATACAGGATAATCATATTATTGGAGACCAAATATATCTTCTTTCATCAGTGTGATGGATTAGTATTCCCCATAGAAGGCTCTGAACGGAAGAATACAATCCACAGTAGACATTTTGCGGAACAAATAATCGGATATTACAAAAACCGCTAAAAAAATCTATAAGAATTTTAATAATTTCTGACAGCTAAATCGATTTACTTGTGAAACGTTACTTAGCACTTACTGAATCGTTGTCGATCGAAGGAAATAGGGAGGAGTTACCTAACTATGGATAATGGAACGACCTGACGTTGATCGATTTAACTGACACGCCCATGTGATTGTCGCTTTTGAGACGAGATCGCATAGCATTTGATCATGAGCGTGAAATGATTCTATCCGTTATAACTGGAAACTAAACAGGAGTGAGGCGTACATGTACCTACTGCTGACGGAACAATCCGACATTGATCTACATGTATGTCACTGACACGCCCATGTGATGGTCGCTTTTAAGATGAGGTCGCAGAGCATATACCCTTATCTTGTGTGGTGCTACCCAATAATACCAAAAACTGGTCAACCATTTATATTTATGTTGCTTTCATAAAACAGCAACCAGAATAACTGTACCTACGATTTCCCGCCAAAAAATTTGTTCGAGGGAAAACTAACTTAATTTGCAGAAGATTGGCGCAAAGTACTAGCCACCTTTGAATAGAACCCAAGACAAAAGTATTATTATCTATAAAACAGAAATCAATAAAATTGATTTGAAGCATTGAGGTGACCGTGTTACATAAACCTAACATTTTAGAAGGTACATACATGGAATCTAAATCTATATCAGATAAATAAACATTTCTTAAGTGCCGATGAGTCCTCATGCTTTCAGTCGCGCACCCCTCCAATTGTCGTGTGGAAGAAGAAGGAACCAACATGATAATCTGGTGATGCACTGTGTTGTTCTCGGTTACTTAGTATATACTAAGTATATACCATCTGTGCATTGACGATGATAAGAAATGGGGAAAATGTACATTATGTAAACACTGTCGCGAATCATGACGTGATGCCACTGATTGATTTTGCTTGTTTCTTTGATTGGAGTTTTACGCAGTACTTAAGGTTATTTCACTCATATTACGGTGCGCCAGCCCAACCGGTGGAAACCACGCTCCACATGACTGGCAGCAAACAACGAAAAGACACAAGACAATCACAGGATAAAATAAATGGAGCAATAGGACAAATTGTACAAATGCACGGTGCTAAACGCCACCGTGTTGCCCCTAAGCTCTGAGAGCACCAGGGCAACAGGAATCCCCCTCCAACCGCCCGCTATCACAGATTGAAGACAATGTTGGAAAACACTGACAAGCGACGCGAAACAGACGCAACTAATGTACGATTAACTTTTTGTGATATAACTTGAACTGAGAGGCGACAGACTACCCTTACCCTTGATATCCGCTGGGTAGTTGTTTACATGGTGCAAGTTTGGCTGCTCTAGCTGCTATAGATCATCTTGCATAGGTCAGTAGGTGATTCAGACGGCGATTCGTTGCGGCGCCCCCTATAGGTAAAACTTGCAAAACATATGTCAGTTGATAGATTATGACGAGTAGTGTACATGGTGCAAGTTCTCGCCAATTCTCGCGAGATCACATGCGCTAAACTTCCTGGTAAGATGCGCAGCAGCCTTACTTATTTTGTAGTGCGCAACAGACTTCCTTATTATAAACAGGAGGTACAGGCCAACATCTCGCCAAATCTCGCCACGCCTCACGATATCACACGCACTAAGCATCCTGGGACGACAACTCAACAACACCTCCAGATCACCCGACCCTGACCGTTATATCGAATTCCAAAGGTCTGCGGACGCGTAGTACATCTCTGTTGATGTTGAAGTCATACAGTCCAATGGCAAAGGGAGGTAACCCTGGTCTTGCTTGATGCCGACGTGTACAATAAATTCGAACGTACTATTGGACCAGGAACACTAACGTTACATTTGGCAATATAACACATAAAACACTACATTATACCGTTATATCTATCAATATAACACATAC
>JAUELC010088538.1:0-11968 GCA_031471745.1 Cryptochiton stelleri
ATGTGGGTGTCGCCGACGCTGCCCGATATTTGCTCCAGCGACAATGGCTCCAGCGAAAATAGCTCCAGCGACTTTTCCTCCAGCGACAATTGCTCCGACGACATTTGCTCCGGCAATAATTGCTCCAGCGACAATTGGTCCGGCGACAATTGGTCCGACAACAATTGCTCCGGCGACAATTGCTCCGATGGTACCCAATACAGTAGGTCAATACTGGAGTCTGAACAACTGTCGCCGGAGCATATATCACCGGAGGAATTTTCGCAGGAGCAAATGTCACCCGAAAAATGATCGCTTGAGCAATTGCCCTCGGAGTAATTGTCACAGAGCAATTTTCGCCGGAGCAATTGCCGCCGGGGCTGTCGCCGGAACAATTCTCATGGACTAACTAACAATTCCGGAGATCCCAGCTCTTACTTTGGACAGTATCCTCAGTATTTGTAAACCATAAGCATTTGGGATGTCTAGGAAATGGGAGAAACGTTTAAAAGCGGATTGTTTGTGTTTCGATTTCCTGTCTAACGGAATCGGCGTCTTTAAACCTGTACAGGGACAAAACATTTCGCTTAATATAAACCGTGTTTACTCGATCTCTATCGATCTTTCTGATCAGCACATGATAGAATCTTTCCTTTCTTTGTGTGTCTTAATGGAATACTTGGTTTGACTTGCAATTGACTTGTGTCTGTAAACATCGGCTGTATCATGAAGTATGATATATTGAAGAGTATATGGAACGAAATAATAGATGAGGTCTTACAGCCAAAACTAACAGAAGATGTTTTTAATGATGGTTTGTTAATCCAAAATGTTCGGCATTAAATGAAGAGGGAGCCATGTACGAGAAGGCAGTGCCCATGTCGTGCACTTATAATGTTGTTCAATGAAGAAGCGAATTTGTGGGTTCTGAATTAAAATAATAACACTATACGACCAGCGGAAGAGAATGAAATCAGACTGTTTATACATATACTTGTTAGGAAAGATCCGATGTATCGATCATCAAAACGCTCAAAGGTTTCAGGAATATCAATGATTAATTCATGCATGACCATCATCGTGTATATTTACAGAAGGGTTGACAATTTCTAAAAGCCTATAAATGCTTTTCCTTATTATAGACTTTTGTTTTAATTCGTTTCGAGACCATATTTATCGACAAATCTATTCAAGTAAAGAACTTTAAGAATTTTTTAATCGAACCAATGAACCAAACATAAAGCTGACGACCTTGTGAAAGAATGTGTATACCAATGAATGTTGAGGGATACTTGTCTAATCGTTTGTTGCTTTCTTGTGGATTTCTTTTAAGATTTGTAAACACAATGTTCGCACCATTTGATAAAAGTTTCCCAAATTTAATTCTCAATTCAGATTAGTTTCACTCTTGAAGTGGCGTTCTTTCTTTGTTTTGCTGTTCTAGACTGGTGTCTTCAAAACGTCTGCTCATCTCAAACATTTGTTGTGATTAGGTGATGAAAATAAAACATCGAGCAAGAAGGGAACTGTAATCGTTTACCTTTTAATAATGTTGATAAAAGGAATTGATATACGTGGGTCTATCGTGTGTCAGAATAAAACCAACTTTTAACTAGACAACTAAATATGCCATCATCTCTAAGAGATGCAGACGAGTTAAAGTTGCATTTTAACTTTATTTTATAAGATTTACATTTAAATGTAACAAACATCGATTTTCATCTGATCTTCCCTGCCAATTAATATAATTCTTTGATTTTATGAATACGTCTGAAAGTATTGATGTATTGACACCATTATGTACCAGAAAAGAGGCGAGATGTTTGAAAACAGATTCTGTCTCGATTTTATGTCAGATATAATCGGGCTTCTTAAAAAGTCCGTGACGGTTGATTTTCTTCTGTGTGTCTTAATGGATAACCTTGTCTGACTGCAATTGGCCAGTCTAGAAACAGTCTTAAGGGATTTACGGGGTGTATATAAATGGACAAATATCTAACACTTAATAGTTAAACGAAAACACGTGCCAATGGATAATGAAGTCAAGAAAAAGCTTGATGTTGACATGGTTTAAACCACACCCATGCTATGAATCTTCACAAAGTTGATAGTGAACGTTTCCACCGATTTTTTTCCTTTTTGACCTTCATATCAGTAGCTATATCACTTTAAACAAGAAGCCAGTGTTTGTTCCGAGATTTACCCACCACTGAGCTTTCTTTTTACATTTTATACTTTTTTTTAACGATGTCCAGTGTCTTAAGAGGTTCTTTGAAGAATATCGACCTCCAAATCTCTTGCGGAAGCGATTTTTTGCACGCTATCAATATCAAATAAGACAGGATTGTTCTTATCTGGTGATAAATTTGTGGGCGATGATTTCTTTAAATTAAGGAGAGGACACGCAAATTAAAAAGGTAAAAATAAGACTCAGGAAAGATATATTGATATGCCCGGATGATTGTTTACTCCCATAAAGAGGTCTGCAGATTACTGACTGTATGATTGTCAGCAGCTATATCCTGTGTGGAAATATAGAGCCTGAAAGATGTGAGCCCGATTAAATATTTTCTAAAGTGTTACAAGCGTTTGACTCGACACTGTGCCTATGAACAACGCACCTGTATAAACAATTCTGCGATTTAAGAAATGATCAAGGTGATTTCGTTCTTGACAAAGGTGACTTGGAAATGCTAGCTTAAGAAGAATACAGTAGGTCCCTTTAGAAATAATTTTCTACTGTCATATTAAACATCCATGTCTCTGGTATTCTTAACAAATTTCATAGTTCTTAGAATTGTCTTTCAGAATGTGAATATTGGTTATGTCAGGCCATATTTATTCAACATGTGGACCTCATGTCGGCCACAATTCTTTTCATATGACACCTCTGTTCAAAGTTAAACCGACAGCAAGGACGTGAGCGAAAACTTAATTTTCTTAAATTAACTGTCTGATAGAAGGCAATTGGACGTATAATCGAACACCCTTAAGCCACGGTAAAAACGGTATTTGATCTTCACATGAGATCAACAATCATGCAACAGTTCCCAATTTTGCTGTCGACAAACACATCTAAAGGCAATCGTGTGATGCAAGACTTGACTCATTAATTCTATGGCTATCATGTAGTTAATAAATCACAAATCTCATATCTGGACTTAAGAAAGGAACTGAAGAACGAAGTAATTTTCTTTCAATCTATATAGTTCTGTTGGCAGTTTGATTGGTGATTCACGTCGTACTCAAGTTACTTCCCTTTTTTGACGACTTTGCATTGCAGGTGTTTGGGTGAAACTCTCAGACTAAAATCGGGACTTTTCGAACAGTTATTTCCCCTAGACTATTAAACACGACTCTCCCAGGCACTCGTATCAAACCAGAGGTCATACAAACCGGCCAAACCCGGGGCCACCATCTAAACCCACCTTAAAGTACTAAATAACATTCGGGTTTTAGCGATTTGATATCGTCGTTTTTAACTTAATTAAGTGTATGTTTATAAATATGGTTATATCTCAATAAAATACACAATGTTATTTACTATTATTGACCAAAAATAACGTATTTTAATAATAAAAATGTTATTTATTGACGAATTGTATTACACGTATTGTAGACGTAAATACTTTACAAATAATACATTACAAACACAACATTTTAAAACAATATAATTTCCGTTAAATCTGATAGATTTGAACTAATTGAAAACAAAAAACCGGCTCCAAAATCCTCCAAATACATGTCACGGTAATTCATCAGTGTATGGCAATTGTTACTTTATACCGGGACCGAAAACGGCCGATAAAGCAATTAGAATATTTTACCCGATGTTTCCCAAAACGCCTCCAGAAAATGTCCTGTTGAGACGTTTGTTGCCCTCAGGACTTGATAGGCATAATTAGAACGTACAATTAGCCTTCGGAAGAAGACAAACTTCGATCGAGTTGGGGGAAATCATGGACGGCCAGTCAATCAAACACCTTCTGCGGGACATATCGTCTGAACTAGCCAGGTGGTGGGAAACATACAGCTGAACTACCGTAACGCCACAACCTGACATGGAGTCGCCTGGGGTGACAAGCAATCTAAAACCTCATCCGAACAAGGACTAGGCAAATAAGAAATGCGATGTCAGGAATATCATATTGACTTTTTTTCTGCCTGGTAGATAAAATCAGGAGAAGCTGATATGAAAACAAATAAACTCACTCAGCGAAAATTGATGCTAGTTGTTTTATAAATCATTTGAGTAATTCCGCAGCATGTATTTTCTCTACATATATATTTATATCACTGGGTTAGAATTCTGGAAGCAATCTGTCGTTAGCCTCTGTAGTCTGTAGCTCAGTCGGTATAGTGTTGGGTCTGTAACCCAAAGGTCGTGGGTTCGAATCCCGGTGGAGGCAACCAATTTTTTCTCTCTGCATTTATAAAAAGATATATTGTTTTATATAATTCGAATTTTGCTATGCATAAAAATACGACACGTACCTCCAATTCCATACACAAGCCATAAATTCCATACAGATGTCTGTGATACGAGTGGCTGTCTAACTTGGTTTGTTCCGTCGAATTGATTGCTCGTTTATACTTCCGATTAACGAACTGTGTATTTTTATATTAAAATATGAATTGAAAATAATAGGAATCTTTATACTCAATAAAATGTTATTGCCTGTTACATGGAAAGGTTGGTCACGAGATCTACTAGATTTGTTATGATACATTGAGCTACAAAAGCAACTATAAATTTGTCATAAATTTCTGTGAACTAATTTTCGAAACAAAGACTAATCACTTAATGTAATTTAAAAAGTAAGATAAGTATTTGCACATCAGCTAATTCTTAAATAGACTGTATTTCTTGACAGTTAGCTGTTATGAAGAGATAACGTGATTTGTAAATAACTCGTATTCGTTTTGACGGAGTTTTTTCTTGTGTTACCATTTATGTTATTTCTATATTTATTTTTATGAGGCCAACTTACTCATTTCGGAAACCCTTTAATATACACGTAAGTAGTAATGAGTTTGTGTCTGTCGTCTATGGTTACTGGTGATTTAGACTACATGGACATACACATTCATGCAGTCCTGACAATATGCCATAAAACAATCGTATGTACCAATAGTAAATATTATTTGAGTTATAAAAACAATAAATCGTTTTTACTATCTACTGTTCTGTCTAACTCTAATATTATTATTACGTAACACGTTTGGCTCCCGCCGGTTCTTTTCTACCACAATAGAAGCTTTTAGTGGTCCAAAAGGCATAGCTATTGTCAAATCAACAGACAGTTATTATCATTTAACTCTCGACCACGCAGTTACTTCTGTTTTTTTTTTGTTTTTTTTGCAATGATATTGGATTGAAGTCTTCAGCATATGACAGAGTGTATTTTTTAGCATGTCATGTATACTGAATGATGCTAATAAAAGTCACAGCCTGGTGTCAATCATGCTTCAATCACCAGAAATACAAATTCCATTGAGTTTATTTCTATGTCATCGATGTCCAAGGCAGTGGATCATATATTGTTACGAATCTACGACAATTTCTCCGGCGACATATACTCCGACGACAATTGCTCCTGCGACAATTGGTCCGACGACATTTGCTCCAGCGACAATTGCTCCGACAACATTTGCTCCGGCGACACCTGCTTCGTCGACAATTGCTCCTGCTGTATTGGGTAGTATCCCTGGTAACAATTTTCATCGGAGCAATTGGCGCCGAATCAATTGTCGCCGAAGAAAATGTCGACGGAGCAATTGTCTCCGGAGCAAATGTCGTCGGAGCAATTGTCGCTGGAGCAAATGTCGTCGGACCAATTGTGGCCGGAGCAATTGTCGCGGAGCAATTGTCGTTTTTCGGAGCATTTGTCGCTTGAACAAATGTGGCCGGAGCAATTGCCGGGCAGCGATGTTGACAGCCTTTTTACTCTTCTCGTGCCACTTCCAGAGTCTTTCAAGCATTTTTACCACAGAGAAATGGGACGAGAATAATTTATAGCCAATCATTCCACGGAATACTAAAAGAGACCATACTTTTGATTCGGCCACAAACTTGCCTTAGAACCAAATACACAGAATTAGGTAGCCTTAAGGTAGCCCTAAAAAAAACCTTAACATAAATTTTAACGATTTCTATGTTCTCGGTGAATTCATTAGCTCTTTGTTATTCCAGACTTTTTATACATAATAATGTATCGACTAGACATTCTTGAGCCCTTACCTTATAGATGGTAATGGATAAACAACGTAATACGATTTAATCCTCTGGTATTGCCTGGTATAGTTTTTAAAATTTCTTTCTGATTTTGATATTTGTCTTAAAGATTAGCAGCAATCAAAATCGCTAACAATGTACACTAGGGTTGGTCAGTATTTCCTACTCTGCATGAAAAAAGTGTATATTATTACAGATCATTTTTGAAATAAACGCTTACTGAACAAAAGCTTCTAAAATACACTCTGGTCACCTAGTTGGTCACGATGTTCAGAGATTTTGGATTTGGTACCTTATTGAATAGCCTTTCCATAACGCTTAAGTTTTATTATACCAAAGGAATATAACAATGTCAAGAAATTTGAGTTTCCTTTGATTTGGTTCCATCAAAATCTCCGGCGGCGGTTCGGAGCCAAGGTTTCCAGACTGCGACCAATCTGATGTAATGACTCTTGGTTTTTTGGCAGCAACTAAACGTTTTTTTTTTTATCAGCACCAGGAATCTGTCAGAAAATCGATGACTTCATCTGGGTAAGTCAGGTAGTCAATATAAATCAATCTTTTTTCTATATTCCTTTTGAACTTCGACATGGAATCCGGAGGTAAGGCGCTTATAGCTATTCCGGTCAGACAGAGAATCCTGCCTATCTACTGTGCTCACTGACTTGACATTCCTCAACAATGTTGAGAGACGATGAAGTTTGTGTTGTGTTTAGTTCTTAGTGTCGTTCTTCCCACTATTGATGCGGATAAAATAATGATACTAGGTACAGGGCAATGTCATATTGCATCCAGCGTGGATACATAATGGTCTCGTAGTTATGACGCCGCCCTCTGGCCAAGGGCAGTGTGTTGTGAAGTATATTCAAGCGGTTAGCCGTGCAGGACCATTATTTTTCTAACAGAGCATTTATATATTATACTTCATATTACGGTTGTGTTGAGTTGTGCTGTGCTGCTGTTTAACGTCGGAAGTACACCGCCGTCATATAAGTGAATTATTTATTGGCCACTTAAAACGATGTGTGAGACGCCGACGCTGCCCAACATTTGCTCCTGTGACATTTGCTCTAAACGATTAAAACTATTATTAAAGGATGAAAAGGGCTCTTCATTAGCACACCATATTGAACCTAACAGTCAGAATAAATGGGTTATTGTGGAAAAGGAAAAATGGAAATTGTGTTACAGTTTACCCTTTTTTATCTGCAAGAATACAAAATGTCGATGGTTTCATTATCGAATATTTCATAGAATAATTGGAACAAATAGACTTCTGTCAAAAATTAGTATACAAACAGACGAAAAGTGTACCTTTTGTCGATCCGCAGGTGAAACAATTGAACATCTATTTGATGAACTTGCAGAGATTAACCTTCTTTGGGAAGCTCTCAACAAGTGGATCTATGACACTGTAGGAATTGTTTTAAACTAAACAAGAATAGATTGTATTTTGGGTAAGGCTAAATCGACAGATTTCTTTATACTAGTAAATATGGTGTTACTCATTACTAGATATTATATATACTCCAAAAGGTGTCGCGGTACGCATGTCTCATTCCAAGAGTTACAGATAAAAATCTGCCAATATTTAAACGTAGAAAAATATAAACACTTAAAAAAGAACAGTTAAAAAAATTTAACACGATATGGCAAAGATGGAAAGCCTTGGTGTACGATATGTTTTCTGTAACTGCGTTTATACCTGTTTTATATTATTATTATACTGCCCAAACCTGCTTTCTTGTTTCAAGACAAATATATTTGTCAAATATTTATATATATAGTAACCTAGCTTCAAATCCGTGTTAGATTTCTGTGCTATAATGATGTAGGGTCAATAACCTTACTTTAGGACTTGCTTCCTGCTTCTGGAAAACGAACCCTGGTTCTAAAACAGCTTTTGTTGACTAACTGACAATTCCGGGGATCCCAGCTCTTACTTTGCATATTGCCCTGACTCAGTATTTATAAAAAACATATAAAATACGAAATTCTGACCATTTAGTGTCAAGTTATGTCTAGGGAATGAGAGAAACGTTTAAAACGGATGGTTTGGATTTCGATTTCCTGTCTAACGTAATCGGCTTCTTTAAACCTGTCGTGGAAAAACCGTTTCTCTTAATGTGGACCGTGTTTACTCGAGGTCTGCATCGATCTTTCTGATCAGTGCATGATAGAAGTTCTCTTACTTTTGTGTGTCTAAACAGACTACTTGGTCTAACTTGCAATTGACTTGTGTCTGGAAACATAGACTTTATAATGGATGAGGTCTTTTCAGCCAAAACTAACTGAATACTTTTCGAAGGTTTGTTTGTTGATCCAAAATATGCGGCATTGAATGAGGAGGGAGCCATGCGGGAGAAGGCGGTGTCATGTCACTTCATCGTGGCTTATACAGTAGCAAATATGTGTTTCAAAATTAATATAATAACACTATACGATCAACTAAAGAGAATTGAATCAGACTGTTTATACATGTGCTTGTTTAGAAAGATCCGATGTATCACCTTTCAACAAACTATGTGCGATTATTCGATTAACGGTATTCAATACATCAAAACGTCCAAAGGCTTCAGGAATACCAATGTTTAATTCATGCATGACGATCATCGTGTATTTTTACAAAAGAGTTGACAATTTCCGATAGCTTATAAATGTTTTCCCTCATTTTAGACTTTTGGTTTCTAGACCATAGTTATCGACAAATCTATTTAAGTAAAGAACTACAAGAATTATTTAATCGAAACAATGAACCAAGCATAAAGCTCACGACCTTGTGAAAGCATGTGTATACCAATGAATGTTGAGGGATACTCCTCTAAGACTTCCTCAATAGATTTCCTCAACCTCGTTTTCGACTAGATAAATAAAAATAGAGTTGATCGGTATTGATTACTGGAGCTCCTTACAATGTCATCATCCTGGTTAAAAGTGAGAAAAGCTATTGTAACATAATAAATGTAATCTTCTGGTTAAAGTGTACATTTGCAATTAAGTATTGGCTTTGGAGAATTTGACAGAGTTTTAAAAGAGATTGATTTATTGATTGATTAATTGATTGACTGATTGGTGTTTAACGCCGTACTCAAGGGTATTTCACTTATATGACGGCGGTGTACTCCAACAGTAAATATTCTCACTAACACAAACCATAAAATGTGAAGTGTTTTGCTCTGTTGGAAAATAAATGTTCCTTAAGTGCTAAGTAAAGACAGAATGATTATGCTTGGAACATGCCACCCTTAGCCAGATGGCATTAAAAGAAGACAATAGCTACTTGAAGTTATTCTTCAGATGATTGGACGTAAGGAATCAAGTTTGTTGCTTTTTTTCTGGATTTCTTTTAACCTTTGTAAACACAATGTTCGCACGATTTGGCAGAAGTTTCTCAAATTAAATTTTCAATTCAGATTGTTTTCACTCTTGAAGTGGCGTTGTTACTTGCCTGAGCAATTGTTGCGGGAGCAGTTGTCACTGGAGCAATCGCATGTGTCATCGGAGTAATTGTCACCGGAGCAATTTTCACTGGGGCAATTGTCGTCGGATTCGACGCAGATATCACATGATGTAATACAATAGTGTGAAGTTGATGGCATATTTGAATATACAATATTCACAGTGCAGTAGGGTCAAAAGGACTTATGTTATTTCAATCATGCCCTGCTTCTTGAAAAGGAACCCTGGTTCTCAAACAGCTTTTGCTGACTAACTGACAATTCCGGAGATCCTAGCTCTTACTTTGCATATTGCCCTTACTCAGTTATTTATAAAACATATAAAATACGAATTTTTGACCATTTAGTGTCAAGGCCTGTCTAGGAAACGTTTGAAACCTTTCTAAGGTAATCGGCTTCTTTAAACCTGTAAGGGGACAAGACGTTTCTCTTAATATAAACCGTGTTTCTTGAGATCTCTATCGATCTTACTAATCAGCATGGGGTAGAAGTTCTCCTTCCTATGTGTGTCTAAACGGAATTCTTGGTCTGAATTGCAAATGACATGTGTCTGGAAACATCGACTGTATAATGTAGTATTATATATTGAAGAACCATATATCGAACGAAATAATGGATGAGGTCCTTACAGCCAAAGCTAACAGAAGATTTTTTTAATGTTTGTTTGTTGATCCAAAATGTTCTGCATTGAATGAAGAGGGAGCCATGCACGTGAAGGCAGCGCTCATGTAATGCACTTAATCTTGCGCAGTGAAGAAGTGAATTTGTGTGTTCGGAATTAAAATAATAACACTATACGACCAACTGAAGAGAATTAAACAGACTGTTTATACTTGTTTAGAAAGATCCGATGTATCAGCTAACATGTGTCGTGAATGTATCTCAACTATTCAATACATCAAAAACCCTAAACGGCCTAAGGAATATCAATGTCTAATTAATTGATGACCATCATCGTGTATTTTTACAAAAGGTTTGACAATTTCTAAGATCTAGAGTTTATCTAATTTTAAACTTTTGGGTTTATTCGTTTCCAGACCATAAATAGCGACAAATCTATTTAACTAAAGAACTAAAAGAACCATTTAATCGAACCAATGACTAAAAATAAAACTCGTGACCTTGCTAAATCATGTGTATACCAATGAATGTTGAGGGATAATCTTCTAAGACAAGATAAATATATTTCCTCAACTTCGTTTTCGACTAGATACAATGACGACATAAATAAAGAGTTGATCGGTATTGACAACTGAAGCTTCTGACAAAGTCATTGTGTAATGGTCGATTTGACACCGGTCGCTTACCGTTTGTTTTGAGAAAAACCTGGATAAAAGTTAAGAAAAGCTATTGTAGAAGAATAAATGTAATCTTCTTGTTAAAGTGTTAAAGTGAAAATTTGCAATTAAGTATCGGCTTTGGAGAATTTGACAGAGTATCAAATGATGACAATAGCTATAGGAGTGATTCTTCAGATAATTGGACGGAAAATAGTTTGTTGCTTTCTTGTGGATTTCTTTTTAGTTTTGTAAACACAATGTTCGCACCATTTGTTAAAAGTTTACCAAATTAAATTCTCAATTCAGATTAGTTTCACTCTTGAAGTGGTGTTCTTTCCTTGTTTTGCTGTTCTAGACTGGTGTCTTCAAAACGTCTGCTCATCTCAAAGATTTGTTGTGATTAGGTGATGAATATAAAACATCGAGCAAGAAGGGAACTGTAATCGTTTAACTTTTAATAATGTTGATAAAAGGAATTGATATACGTGGGTCTATCGTGTGTCAGAATGAAACCAACTTTTAACAATGTATAGCTTGATGGTTTGAGAAACTAGATAACTAAATATGCCATCATCTCTAAGAGATGCATACAAGTTAAAGCTGCATTTTAACTTTATTTTATAAGATTTACATTTAAATGTAACAAACAATGATTTTCATCTCATCTTACCTGTCAATTAATTGAATTCTTTGATTTTATAAATACGTCTGAAAGTATTAATACATTGACACTATTATGTACCAGAAAAGAGGCGAGGCGTTTGAAAACAGATTCTGTCTCGATTTTATGTCAGATATAACCGGGCTTCTGAAAAAGTCCTTGACGGTTTGACTTTCTTCAGTAGTATACTCCGGGTCGTATCCCTAGTATTTTGGAGGTGCAGGAGGTGCTGTGCACCGGGCGGTGCAGACTTCCGGTGGGAGTGCGCATGCGCAGGAGGGAGTTCCGGTGTTGTTGTTGTAGTGTGGTGGCGCCCCCTAGCGGGATCAAGTGGAGACCACTCGTGGTGTCATGG
>JAUELC010088649.1:0-26530 GCA_031471745.1 Cryptochiton stelleri
AATCTGTGCTCTACCGAGTTTAACTGTGTGCTACGTCACATCATACGTTATAAGAGGGTGCTTGGTCTACAATGCCGGGGGCACGACCTAAATGGGAGTTGCATACTTCTAGTTAATGGACTTCTAATAATATATATAGATTATAAATCTGTCCAAATGATAATGAGCAGCTTTATAAGTACGTATTGAAATGATAAACTTAATTCCTTTAAAATTTTACATCATCTGTTGTTGTATGAGTAAAAGAAAGCGACCAACGGGTTGTCTTTAAAACAAATATAGCATAGTTTGTCGCGTTATAGCAAACTCTTACTGATGTTATGTTTGTCAATAAGTGATGTCATGACAGAACTGTTTGGCGGGTATAGTGTTGACATTAAGTTTCGCATCAATATATACACATTTGTTCTGGCCCACTGAACCTTTGTGGTTGAAATTATATAAGGATTTTTTTTCGAAATGGAAGACAAGCGACTGTTTGCAAACACAGGTTGGTTGAACAAACATATATACACGCGTAAATCACCAAGACATAATAATTAAACAAGTTGCGGTAAAATAGTCGTATACAAAAGTAGATTTATTGATAATAATGGTTACCAGTTGCATGACTAGATGCAGAACATTTTGATCAGTACAGTACTAGCGTAAATCAAACACAAGGTAACATGAACAAAGGCTGGGTCATTTAGCAATATTTAATATGTTATTTTTGGATAGCAGATTCTTGTGTTTTGGACAATTGTCCTCAATGTATACAAAACTAATTTTAATTCACTTACCAAAATACCCGCTATGAAGTAACATGTTCGTTGTGTCAAGCAGCCGATAGGGAAAGCTGCTCTATGAATTAAGCTTTATTATACTGCGCTATAATGCCTTGTTTGATATACCTAAGTGTTGCCTTGTTGTATTATCAATAGTCAAAACACAACAATGCTTTGAAGAAAATCCACCTGCATAAGACTGAATGTGTGTATGTGGTATAATATTTCGCGTGAATGGTATATGTACAGTAAAGAATACGACTGGATTGAAATCATGTCATTTTTGCAATGATAATACATGTCTTTTTTGTTTTCTAACTAGGTGAACATACGATAGTTATTGATTGAGACGATAGTAAATACTGTTTGTTTTCTATCTGACCATAACAGACACGCGACGTTAGTTTATTTGTAGGACAGAGCTGTCAATATAAGCATCACTTCTGTGCAAATAAGGAAAATAAGAGGCAATCGACATGAATAATGCAATGTAATTATTGCTTGCAGTGTTTAGTCGATTATGTGTACAATTCAACAACAATTTTAATGAGAAATCCGTTTTTAAACATGCCTTTGTTGTTTGCGCAATACAGAGGATCGTGTTCATTATTGTCATTGTTATCATACATCCTCTATCACAACAGTTCATGTTTCTGGTTTGAAATGGTGACAGGGTGATTGATGATAACGATCACTGGCGTTCTGGTGATGTAAACTGATATGGGCCAGGATGCTTGTCAATGGTGTTTAATTTAAAAACGTGACAGATTAGCTGCAACACAAGCTAGGTACCCTACTATATTATCGACTCCGTGATCCGCTTACAAACGGGAAACTGAGGTACAAAGCCGGATTTAGTTTTCAAAGCCAGACAGGTCTGTTATAAATATGATTAAGTATATGTATGTTTTCCTAAATTAGAACAAAGTTAACCCTTTATACATGGAGTTTCCAGACAAAATGGTACGTTTCTCTGTGTGTTAAAATGGCGTTCAGTTATTCAGTGAATATAAGTGGTAAGTTGCCCTTGTGACAACACGTACACAGTTGTCTAACGCCACGTGCGCTAAATAAAAGTATTTAAAACATTCGTTAGATGAAGTAATAGACAATGCAAACATGATATTTTATTTGTAGTTACTTTTCAGTACAGAAACTGTTGATTGTAAAAGTAATATGGCTATACAGAGTGTGCATATTTGAACACATGTCAATACATATATTATACACTCTGATTACAGCCATGGATCGACGGTTTATTGTATATGAAAGTAGATACAGTAACACATATGGCTGGCAGCTCGTTTTACCCGTATCTCATATTTAACACGAACTGAATTTAACATGTTCTTTTGTTCCGGTAGATCTGTGAAAAATGTATATGTTTTTGATAGAGTTTGTGCGAGAGAATATGTGGGATAGACACTAGTCTTCCTGTCTTATATTTAAAAACATGGTTTGTAGGACGATACACAGTTCTATCTTGTTCTAAAATCGGCTATAGAACGGACCTCAGACCACAAATACACTGATCACCTCGTATTATTATTGAACATTGCAAGTTCTTGTTCTAATTGACTATGATATTTTGTCCCAGTTTTGTAATCTGCTTAATCCTGATAGAGTTTTATGTGCAATTGGTAGGGCAAATGTAGAGTCCTCCTTAATCACATCTCGTTCATTTCTTCATGTGCAATGGACTGTTCAAATCGTATAAGAACCTAGTATTATAAGTAAGGTCATAGAGTTAAAAGGAGGGAATTGCATCGGTATGCTAAAATAAACCATGTCTGTTGACACATAGCCACAGAGAAGCCTGTACTCCAACAAACATTTAGTAGTGGTCACCTCTAAGACGTCCCGAAGAGCCCATTCTGGACATCACAATACTGCTGTGAAATGTCTAGCACCAAGAACTACCATTGAGAACACAACCGATACACTCAACCGAATACAATGGAAAAAGAATGCTTCGTCAAATTAAACGGAATTACTTAATAGTGGCCAAAGACACACTCAGAGCTTGTCAGTGCACTAGTGTACACATCATTCATGCTTTATGGTGTTCCATTATTCAGTGGGATTCTATTTTAAGGCATGTGTAGCTCTAAATCTAGGATCCGTTGGTCTGACAATGTGCTACGTAAACCAATGTCGCTCAGATGTGATAATAACTTCAGCAATGTAACCAGTGTGGCTTAAATCTGAGTATCAAGCTTGCAACTTTTGGTATCAGTTATTTATTTCTGTATATGGACTTTACTTGAGAAGAAATACAAATTGTAACAGCAAAACGTTGACGAAAATGAGTGTGCAACATTCCCAACAGTTGTGTTCCAAAATTAAGCAGAACAGCGAAAAACATTGAGTTGTTGATTAATGGGAAATGTGTTAACAATAGCGACAAGTATCCATTGAGAATGTGAGCATGCTCTGGTGGTTCAAACCACATGTTCATATGTAGGAGACCAGATATATACAATATTGTTAAGGCGTTGGCCTGACTGTTAGCCACTTTTTTTCTCAGATTGCGCCCGAAGGAATTGTGATGAAAGTCGAAGTGTTAGCTATCATTTTAATAATTTTCAAGAGGCTTTAATTTCCCCGTCTCACGTTAACTAGGCTTACTATGAGATAAGTTGTAACAGGCACCATCCACAACGACGTGTGTTGCATTCGACTGAGCCCTAGGAACTCTTCATGCTGTTGTTTCTGTTGAGGTTTTGGTTCACTGTGTCGTCTACAATCTTAATGGGCCATTTGTTTATTCGGTTTCTGGGTGTTCTGTTTTGAAAGGTAACATGATAGTTGGCCAGTTCGTCAGGACTCTGCTCCTAACAATTGTGTTGTTTACAACCAAAACCTCTGTTAAATTTGCAACAGACAAATTAGTTTCATTAGAACACAAAGTGTGTACACTATGAGTATGCATATACGTACTACTCAACGCGTAGCACGTACTTTTTGACAAATTCGGTTGCCATATTATCGGCGTACTTAAATTATTTTAATGCACGTGAACGTGTACAATTTCCACAAAGAAGACTATTTAAATTGCTGCTATACCCCCCATTTATGTTTGTTTTTCATAATCTCGATTGTCGTACCGTAGTGCTCCCAGTGTTCCGATAAGTGCAACCTGGTTGCGGGCACATGTGGCATGAACACGATTGATTTATTGGCTAGCGTTTTACGCCACATTCAGCTGTATTGCCGCTACACTGTGACAAGATCATTATTGTAATGTTGATATCAATATACATTTTAATTATTCATAGTTCCAACCTGCAGCAGCCAAAGCTATATCAACAAGATAAGTCAAATGAACCGAAAATTACGGAAATACGTGTTATTAATTTTAGATATGTTAAACAATTAAACATTTACTTGATAGATACTTAAAAAAATAAATATATATATATATATATCTATTCATGTATAGGTACCGGGTTCGAATCCCGGTGGAGGCAAGCACATCTGTCTTTCTTCATTTATGATCAAATATATATATTATAGTATGCACTTAACAAATATTTCATCTGCAATCTTTTTAGATTTGTTGATGAACTGCATGGCAACATCCCTACAAAAATGTTGCCACACAGGACTGAATAACTGCAGCATTAAAGAGAAAATTATAGAAAGTTTGTCCAAATTAAACCAACAAGGCTGTAAAATTGTCGTCTAAAATGGCATTTTTTTCTGATCTTCCTTGCTGAACTTGTCACTTGGCTAACTTTAACTTGCTCAAGGTGTTTCTAATATAATGTTGTGAAGACTGGGAAGTGTGGTTACACTTGTCAATTTTTATATTCTTTGTTTTTAATACGTATTTACTCAACGGTAGAGTAAATGTGTTAACAATTTGTTTTAATAAAAGGCATATTTCCTTGGAATGCCAAACTGTTAAAGCCTTATTAGCAATGAAGCTGCAATTGTGAGACAGCTCGGCTCATGCCAAGGGCGAGATCTCAAACCATGTTAAGCTAAATGGTACACACAGTTGTCACAGTAGGATAAATGGCGGTGATAGAGATACATTTGGGAAGGGAACTTAGTTCAACAGTCCACATTATTATTGCATTTAATGGCACAGGGATCCTAAACCATGAAAATTGAATAACTTTTTACAGGTGTTATTCTGGTTTCCCATTTTCTCTGAACTAGTTACTATCATAATTAATAATTCCACACCATATTTGGATAATTTATAGGGTAATCTTGCA
The DNA here is from genome assembly GCA_031471745.1 of Cryptochiton stelleri. NCBI lineage: Eukaryota > Metazoa > Mollusca > Polyplacophora > Chitonida > Mopaliidae > Cryptochiton > Cryptochiton stelleri. The sequence continues at coordinate 4,994 of JAUELC010088649.1, forward strand.
AATAATACATGGGTTAGAACAGCACGAACCTTTTTTTAATGTTTGAGAAATTCCCTAAAGAAAAGACGTTACAAAAAACAAATGTGGAAATGAATTTGGGCGTAAAAATTCGCTAATTATGCAAAATTGTAAATGCTGCAAATCATATCAACATTGAGCATTAAAGAAACCCCGAAATCGCGCAGTTTGAGGTTCTCAATATTTCGATTTTAATTAAGTCATTGGTTGTCATTGGAATGAGCTGTTGTGAAAAGAAGCACTGAGTATCAGGATAAATAACCCTGTTCTCAATCATGGTATTATTATCTAATGAAATACAAATCACTTTTCTTATTGTCCTTGTTATTCATTTATCCCCACCCTTCCCACATCTTGGTCCTTTCAGCTCTTATCTGTCGTTTATCATTGTTGATTGTACCTCATAACCATTTGGTCATAATTCCCACCCATAGAAGGGTGGATCTATGAACCATGATCTCATATTTGGTGACAGAGATTTTATCATCTTTTAGTGGCTTTTAGAAGTTGAGTTACTAAATAAGAAAACACGAATATATGGATTTCAACTTCTTGTTTATTATAATCGTTACAAATTTATATCATGTTTTACTTTAGATAACCAGTACTCACCAAATGTTAGGATTTTTGCAGTGAATACATGTATATTTTTAATTTTTCATCATCATTATGTCATTCTTTAAGAAAATTGCCTGCATATATAAATATTTAAATATTATTAGATAAACATCAATAGGATGGCACATATAGATACAGAAGATTGTAATTTGTATATTATAAAGACTCCGTGTGACGCGTGTAATCACCTGTTTACTGCCCTCTATCATAACCAGCTACCTATATAAACATTTATGACAACTCTGCTGTTAGTGTTTCTGGTATCCCACATGTATATACAATTTTTGTAATTTCATTTTAACATTACATCCTGATTGTGACTTAATTAAAATCGAAATATTGACAACGTCAAAAATGCATCTTTCTGGAGCTCTTTAATACTTTATTATGTCAAGCTGTTGGATCAACTATATGTCAATATTGTCAATCAATACATTGCATACATTGCTACAAGATAAATATAAATGATTTACATACTTCGTCTGTAAACATTTAAACGATGGATTTGATTTATATCAATTCAACTCCTTGCATAATATTTTCATGTCTAAGCTACAGTGTATCTATAGTAATAATATTTTTTTATACATTAATAAAATTTAATAGCTAGATATACATACATATATGTAACCCAAAGTTCCCGGGTTCGGATCCCGGGGGAGGCAAGACATTTTTTCTGTTTTCATTTATATAAAAAATACATATATATAAACTTATTTCTTTATTGAAGGCTGCTTGATTAAATAAAAATTTGCGTCTCAGGACTGTGCTATTAATCGCTGCAAACCTCCTTAAATCTGGTTTTTTTTTAGGGGGGTAAAAGTCTTGCCTGTCATTCTTTGACCGATAGAGGATAGTCTCCAGCTCACAACGAGGAGAGCTTAATCTGTGTCCAGCCAAATAGGATTATAGTATTTCTCTGAATCAAAGTCCTGCCAAATCGCTATTGTACAGTTATGACATTTACCAGACACTGGATAACATATACGAGCAGTTTCTAAACAGTATCTTTATTCCAGATAAAAACGGGTTTAGTCAACACGCCAAATTTAAAAAAAAAACTAACCTAATATAAGGTAATAGGTCGTTTGACTTATCTTTTGTATCGATAGGACATGTGTATTTTGGAAAAACTTTGACAACGAAAAAAATTCACGAGATATTATTGTATTATTTCACAAGCGATCTTACTGGATGCTTGGCCCGATTTTAGCAAGATCCATATGTCAATGGTCAGCAAAATTATCTGAAACGCTTGATTCATATTGCCGGGAGTCTTCCACTAAGTTTGTCTTACCATACACCACGATTTACTGAAAAAATGTCGATCTGGCCAGTGCAAAGGGATTTTGTAGTAAGACTGCAAATGAAAAAAGGAGTCAAAATCCTATACGATCCACTCGTTCATCTATTTCCAGCTAGCTGACAGCTGTAAAATGGTGCATAAAAGGTAACTTGCAAGCCATATTTAATCAAGCTGGCAAATCAAATTCGTTGGTTGTCTATTAAAGAGTCGGAACCGCGCGTGGCGTAGGGGTAAGCGTGTCGGACTGCCGATCCGACTTCGATGTATCGTGAAGGTTTGAGTCCCCCAGTCGACAACAGGTATATGGGGGAGTCACAGGAAGTGAATCCGGCTATCGTGGTTTTTACGAGGATTTTCTCCCGGTTTTCCAACAGTGGATACTATGTCGTCATATAAGTGAAATACCACCGTGTGCGACGTTAAACACCAATCAAACAAACAGCATATAAGAGTCAAAGCCTTGACTGCTCTCCACGGGGAGTACTCCTTAGTCAGCCTTAACTGGTGTCGGAAACTTGTCCAAATTCGTAGCCCGCTAAATCAATGGAAGGAAATGGTTGGCAATTTGACGTAAACCGTTTTACCGATTTATAATACCTGAAATGACCTGAACTTGTCCCCAAGGTATTCAATCACCTAAAATAGCCTTATTTGATGTAAGGACGTTTAAATCACCATCTCTGGAGAAATACAAGGTTAGAAGTTTAATCGTATGAAATAAGATATGTTTAGAGAGATGTTGATCATAAGGGGTCACTATGCCCCGCTGACCAATATGTATTGATAATTATTAACAGAGGTCGGGTCAACCTTGAGATTATCAAATCTTATACACACAGGTCAAAACTGTGGCCGACCCTTCATATGAGTCACTGGTTTTTACCGAGATATCTTACCACCAAACAATAGCAATACACAGACCTCATATAAGCGAAATTACATTGAGTACGACTTTAAGCGTTACATTGAGTAAGACTTTAATCAATAAATAAAATTAACCATAAACAAAGTATCAATTATTTAGTGTAGCTATATAAGAGAATCACCACAAAAGTATTTGAAGTGCGCAATTTGTTTGAAAACAAAAATCATCACTTTGAAAACAAATCATCGTCCAAATGTGTCAAAAATAACATATTGCTGTAAACATTCTAAGGTCTGCTTCCTTTTTTGTTTGAGTAGTATGTTAACCCCGTATAACGAGAGACGACTAGGTGACGTCACGAAAGTCTTGCTTTACTAGACGAACGAGTTTAAGCCAATAACTACCAACCTCAAACAATGTTTTGTTATTTACTGTTTCATCGTCAGTTCTTTTTACTACAAAACTTTATAGCATAATATTTATTTCTACTATGCCAAACGTAAAAACTTCTGTTACTGTTAAAAAGGAAAAAAAAAATGCCGGTTGTGTCTATTAGTTGACGTTTTCAGGCAGCAGGAATAGTAAAGAAAACCGACTACGTGCAACACGACGCAACTGGACGTTATAGTAAAAGCTTACGCTTAAGCGTACCATTGGACCAGGAACGTCGCCAACTGTTGAGATTATGGTGTTGAGAGCCTTCTTTTAATGGTAGAGGCTCAATGGTACTTCAAAAGTATGATGGAATTGTCATGCCATATACGTGGTACCTTTATACAATTAACCAATATTTGGTAAATCTCCATTAAAAAAATGTCACTAAAATAGTACATCACATATCACACTGACAACGATTTACAAAAAAAGGATAAAGTGAATACTAGTATTTATGAAGAATAGTTAAGTTTATGGAGACACAAACGATGTGGCACGAAAAGTCCACCATATTTTTCAAGTAACAATTAGCTTCTAACAAGATAATTAACGCTTTCCACACTCAGGACAGCATTTTTGGAAGCTGCTGTGTAGGCCCTACAGTCTCTCTACTCAGACTCATTTTATTTTCACGTTTTCTTGTCCTTTAACAACAGTTGGGGCATTATATAAAAAAAGCCTAACCATACTTCGTCAAAAACTGTCGTACATACTTAGCTCATCCTGTATAGAGATACACATTTTATGTTTAAAGCTGGGCATTTTTCTAATGTGTGAATCTTAAAAAGCAACTGTGCATGTTATAGGCTAGTTGCTAATTCTTTCCAGATAACACACGACCAATCATGGTAATTGCCTTAGAAGTCTGTTACGTATTAAAGACAATGTGTTAAGTGGACTTTAGCGTGATAGGTCGGATAAACGCTATAACACCGTCGTCTGCTATGCTAACAGCTCCAAAAACCGTTCTAGAAGATTAAATGCATTTTGACAGGAGAGGTAGTTAACATTGTCTCCATATGACTAACATATTAAATAAAACTCTATATGCATGCGAAGAGTGTATATTAAATATGAGACCCCAGCGTCACCTCAGGTAACAGCTAAACTTTATTAACATGTATTTTTCTAAGAGAACAAATGTAAATACGCATTTGCAGAAAAAAAATGTCGTGTGTTTATAACGTGTTTTATCAGTATTTTAAAAAAGGTAAACTTGAATTTGTTTTTCACATATACATTCAATTATGACTACAGCCCACGTTAAAGGTCAACGCTTACAAATACAGCAAGGAGGAATTCATTTCGTATTTATAGACTGATCCATTGGTTCCCATAGCAAGTGTCATGTCTATATTGAATAGACCATGTGGAAGACATTTGGTTACAGTTATATTAGCCTCAGCATCGCTGTTCCTTTCATGAAGACCTTAAACTGCTTTCCCTTGAGGTTAAAATATCATCTGGCCTGGTTTAAGTCGGTCAAGTTAAGTAATATTTCTAAATTACGAGGTGCACAAATTGGGTAAATCCAATCTTCGGTTATGGGCCACAAAGTGGAAGAAAATTGGAAAAGTCAAACATATCGCCATTAAACCTTTACTGTGTTATCACCTGTATAATAGAGATCTGGATTTGGCTAATGTATTATTGACACGGACAACAGATGACGTGAATTGCATCTTGTCTTGCGGTCCCTGGAAAGCTACATGTATGGTGTTTTGAATAACCGGTGATATGCTGAGTAAAGAGACACTATATACATTTATCACACTACAACCCCGTATATCCACTTCAAATCCATTTGATAACGTGTTATTCTAACTAGTTAGATAACATCCATGCTCATTTGATTGGCCAATAGAGGTTAAACAACTACTTTCAGATATAACTGAAATATAGTCCTAACTGATATGGCAGGCCTATACCGTTCTCATGCATATCAATATCCATATATGCAATGTTGTCGTTCGTCTGCTCGTTACATGTTTTCATTCAAGGCTTACTGTTTGTGTTCCACGCATTGGGTAATAAGTTTTCTCACCTAACTTGCTCATGTTGATTAACGTTTCATTCAACATAGTTATTCATCTAGTGTGTTCTCTTGTCCTTTCTGCGATCATCTTAGAGTCAAGTGTTGAAATATCAAAATGCCAGACAGAATGACCTTCTCATTTACCCAAACTTACATGTAATGTACAGACGCTCGCTGGCATCTGGCACAAGAAAGAAATGTCACGTATAAACATGTTATCACAAATATATAGAAAAAGAAATTTACATACTTAATTGTTTTACTTTGAAATAAAAATGATTAAAACGTGCATTACATCTTGTTGCGGTTTATTTTTTGTCACGTATGATACGTGAAACGTTTAACGTCCAGATTGTCTGCTCATCAAAGATTAACAATGCAAAAGTATGAAATTGCAAGCTTGGCTATAACAAACTTTATGCATTGTGAGAAAAAGAGTTTCCAACTCGAGCCTGTGTGATACAAGAATATCCCTCCCTACATGTATGTTAATTTTCCAAATCACGAGCCTCCGGCGAGTGATTCTGAAAATTAACAGACACAGGTTCTCGTTGGGTAACCTCTAAACATCAATATGGCGTTTCGGCAATTATAATTGATTGTGGAATTTTCAGGATATATCAAGCAGACACCTATATATGCATTAACGCTATCTAAGATATTTATAGGCAGATAATGACCAATGGTTTCCCACCATTGCTCCCCACAAAGTTACAAGACGCCCCATAATGGACCACAACAAGGTAAACAACAAAACAAAAACGCCTCACAATGGGCGACGATGAAGTCAGATAACACACCACACTGGATCCCAATAACGTTCCAAACACTCCAGAAGACGTTTTCTTGGTGATTGCAATAATGCTAGAAATCGCTCTACAATTGTTGCCAAATAAGACAGAAAATTCTCCTGGTGGAAGGGGTTTTTTTTGTTGGAAAAAGCACATATATAATTAGCAAATACATATTCGTATAATAAAATCTAAGGTAAAAATACACCTGAAATCTACAATTATTGTATTGAAGAGGATCATCACGAATATGTGTGTATATATCGCCTTGTTCAGTAATTTAGTAACTTCGATTTTCTCTCCTTCACGTCGACAAAAAAACTTGCATATGCACAGCACACGATTAGAGCGTGCTACCACAGCGTAAACAGAGACAATATATATGTCTTGTAAACAAAGACGCCCTATGTTCTGACCATAGTAATAACATTAACGTTTTCCTTTATCGTTAAAACGTGTTGAGTTATCCATATATCCATCATCCACACATTGAAATGGTCGGTCTGTTGAATAGTTATCTTGTATAATATGTTAGCTACAGTTTGCATTCGTCTGAAGCCTTTTAATGTACTTCAAAATACCGTCTATTAAATGTTGAATATATAAAGTTAAAACGTTCAATTTGTTTTTAAGTTTAATAAATTTATAATTCTAAAATATATATTTGGTTAGGGAAAAATGTATACAATGAAGCGGTAGTGGCATACATTTTATACATTTTTGAAATATTTATAACAGATTTACATATCATAGTTGTAAGATAAGGTCAATTCTTCAAAAGTGTGCCATTGATGGTATTTGTTCTTTAGTCATGTCGATTGTTTCAAGGATTGAGTTATTGGTTGTGTGCGTATGCTTGGCAGTAGGCCTTTGACACATTGGAAAAAGCGACACTCCTGACTGCTTGTCTTCCATAAAGTAGATCTAAAGTTGAATTCGTAGCCAATCATATACGTCGGAGAGTCTAACAGCAGCTGGGTTATTTTTAAATTTGATCGATATGCTAGATGAACCGGACACCATGTCTCCGAGACTGAAATTAATCACGTGATGAAGTCATATGATAGCTTTTTTAAAGAAAATGGCGACCGCAAGTGGTTAAAGTAAGACACTTGGAAACAAACTATTTGATCCTTTGCATTATAACATACAATTCTACGCAAATTATTGTAATTAACCGTTATAGGATAAATTATTTTATTGGAATACGTTTAAACGGAAAGTGATCAGTGACATGTTCATGTAATATGTATCATATTTTCCGACAAAGTTTTTTCGCGGTAGATTTGAACTGTTCCAAACAGTATAGGACTGCATTCAGGGAGTCCCATATCACTCTTAGCAACCCCAGGCAGACAATCACCTAAAATTTTCAATTGCATTTAGTTGAGTTGAGATGAGTTGCAGGTAGTTTCACGTCGATCTACGCTTAGCTTTAAACTTAATTTGGGAATATTTCTTAATGTTGTTTGGGGAACAGGCCCCATTTATTTGGGGAATTGGGCCTATCAGTTTAGGTATGAATACTAGAATGCTTTGTATATTGTTTATAAAACAGATGATATCGATAAATAAATAAATAAATAAATGATTTTTATATCTGGTCAACATTTTATTAAAAAATATAATTCTTTGATTTCATTACAACTTATTATTTTTTTTGTAAAATTGAAGACGGCCGAGAAAAAAGTCCAGCAAAATGAGGAGACAATAGAAGCCATGAAAGACGAGATGGACAAAATGAAACTGTCGTTTTTTGAGTCGGCCTATAAGCCTAAGTCACAATTGGTTGATATGAAGCGAGCTAAAAGAATCATGCGAGTTGATTTGGAACAGGTTTCAAAAAAGATAAGGAGAAATTGTGGAAGGTAATCTACAGGAACACAGTATTCCTCCACGATTTTATCTGCCATTTTATGCTAAGTGGATTTTTATAACACTGATGTGTGTCACCCCCAAAATTTATACACTTACCACAGACTTGTCAATAAACTCTAATAAAATCAAATAATAATAAAAAAAACAACATTTTTATAATTTAAATGCAAAGTTTACATTCACGTTGTAGGATACCAGCAAATTGAAGTGTCAAAATATTAAGATCAAAATGAGGCTTTCTTCAGATTGACAGTACTCTTGTACGTTTTATTAAACTGTTATCTGGCCTACTGTTGATTCTTGGATTGTTCATTTTCCTTTTTTATTAGCCCTTTAGTTAAGGACAGCATTACTAGAGCTTAGCACTGGAGAAACCTTATTTTTCCAACAGAGCAAAACACTTCACAGTTTATGTTTGTGCTAATGTACCTACTGTTGGAGTTACCTGTCATAATATAGGTTAAATACCCTAAGCCAAGGCGTTAAACACCTATCAATCAATCTTTTTTTTATTATTTATTTTTAAAAAAATCTTAATACATATCTGTTATTTGTACTCCTTACAGATGGAGCGCTTGATAGCCCTACTTTTTGCTAAATGTGACTTCAATAACGGAGAAGGAACGATTTACTGCTCAAATTACCTCCCTTGACGAGACAAACCGAGCTCTGATTTGGAGTGACAGATTAACGCGAAATGAGGTACGGTAATACGGTATCGATCGTATAGTTTTGTTTGATAGTTTGCTTAACTTTATCAGTAAGCCCACTTGTCATTCACATGCAGCGACTTTCGCCGTCTCTGGCTTTCGTGTAAAAACATGTGCAAAACACACAAATTATTACCCTGTGAAAAAAAGATCTACAGTATATGTGTGAAAGATCAGTATTTGCTTCACTGAGAAATGTGATATGGAAATAGGATTTTCACTACAAATTGTTTTGCTTCACATGCATTCGTTTCTATCATTACGGGATATATATGATCGCCTGTTATTTCATGACACAACACTTATTTGACATCAGGTTTCGAATAGCGTCGTTCTTTTTGATGTCACGTTTCGAATAGCGTCATGTTGGTCTAAAATTGCCTCAGGAAATTTAGAAAAAATAATGCGATTTTACAAATTTATCGACGATCAAAACTGCACTGTAAAGCTTGAAAAACATTATACTACTCTCATGAATGGTGGAAGTGATAACCTGCTGAACGATTCGCGCCTCAAGTACCAGATAAATGAGATTTCACGGATATGTCCTCAACCGCTCTACTTAGAAACTGGTGTGAAAAACAGCATTGAAGATCTAGGATGATAAGTTGTGTGGGTAAACAGGATAATCAAAGAAAATTGTGATCAGCGGTTAACTATGTTCGATGGTCACAAATCCCATTATAAATCACTCACTGGCTAATGCTGTTTTCGAGGTGGAGAACTTAACTAAGCAAAGCCCCTTGTCACGTTGTCTTTTTTCTATATGTGACCGTACCTAGCTGTTGTACCTTGCTGGTCGACTTTAGACAACCTAACAACATTAAGGAACATTAGATCAACGTTCACGATCGTCCGACTGGCTTAATCGCATTGACTAAATTGGGATGATGTGAACTGTCTTCAAGGAGAAGAGGTGGGCGATTAAATATAGTGCTTGACATATATCACTATGTAATTACTCAGATTGAATAACTATTTTTCATGCCATTTCAAAGAGAGTCATAAATACACCAAGCCCCCATGGGTGACTCGTTACAGAACTATAAATGGTGTCAGGTGGATTTCCATATATCGCAGAAAGAATTGCACCTATTCAATAAGGTTAAATACCTGTGGAGGATCGTTAGTCGCTTTTCACGAGATAGAATAACTTTGAGCTCAATCCAAACAGTGGTGAACGCCATCAACAGTGAACTGTGTAAATGTAGGCAGACCAACTTAAACCTTTACAAAACCATACTATGAAGTGGGACTCAGGTAGAAAATGGCAATGTTGTTTACCAACTAGGGTTTCGCCCAGAACCAGTGGGAGACAAAGAGGAGATGGAAATGCTGGTTACCGACTAATGTTTCGCTCAGGACGAGTGGGACATGGACATGCTGGTCATCCTAAAATCTTCTCTAATACCACAGCGGTATGGTGTATTCAACTGAAGTTAAAGACATCCCAAAAACATTGTTCCACTCAATAATTACACGTACATATAGTTTGTTAATAGTATTGTTCATAACAAAACATATGAAAACATAATAATTCCATATTCTGCACAAACATGTAGCCGGGATAGTAGCAACCATCTTCAACGTGCCTTTTACATTGCTGACAAATATTTTGTGTTCTGGAAGTGTTTGACCATCGACGGGTCTCAAGAAGTTATTGGTGATAAGATGTTTGGAATATAAACAGCCATTTGCCTTCGTCAAACGGTTAAAAATGAAGACCTAAACCATGTGTAAATTATGTGTTAATATCTAATATATGATGTAAAGTGTTACAATTGAGTGGATTCATCCAATCATGAATGTTTGTTATAATGCCACCACCTGTGACGACTAATCCGCCAACATGAGTATTAATGATTCAAAGAAAATAATTTGAATCACAGGGCCTATCAGTTTGGGTATGGATCCTACAATGCGTTGTATATTGTTTATAAAACAGATGATATCGATAAATAAATAGATAAATAATTTTTATATCTGGTCAATATTTTATTAAAAAATATAATTATTTGATTTCATTACAACTTATTAATTTTTTGTAGAAATTTAAAACGGCCGAGAAAAAAGTCCAGCAACATGAGGAAATAATAGAAGCCAGGAAAGATGAGATGGACAAATTGAAACTATTGGTTTTTGAGTCGGCCGATAAGCTGAAAAAGGCTCAACATGAGGCTGAATCGGCAAAGTCACAATTGGTTGATATGGAACGAGCTAAAAGAATCGTGCGAGTTGATTTGGAACAGGTTTCAAAAAAGGTAAAGAGAAATTGTGGAAGGTAATCTACAGGTACAGAGTATTGTTCCACCATTTTATCTGCCATTTTATGCTAAGTGGATTTTTATAACACTGATGTGAATCACCCCCAAAATGTATACACTTACCACAGACTTGTCAATAAACTCTAATAAAATCAAATAATAAAAAAAAACAAAAATATTTATAATTTAAATGCAAAGTTTACTTACACGTTGTAGCATACTTGCAAATTGAAGTTTCAAAATATTAAGATCAAAATGAGGCTTTCGTTATCCGGATTTACAGTACTCTTGTACGTTTTATTAAACTGTTCTCTGCCTACTGTTGATTTTTGGAGTGGTCATTTTCCGCTTGTATTAGCCCTTTGGCTAAGGGCAGCATTTCCCGACCATAGTCATGTTTTCTTACAAGTACTAAGCACTGGAGAAACCTTTTTTTTCCAACAGAGCAAAACAGTTTATGTTTGTGTTAATGTAGCTATCTACTGTTGGAGTTACCTGTCATAATATAAGTTAAATACCCTAAGCCATGGCGTTAAACACCAATCAATCAATCTTTTTTTTTTAAATTTTAATGTGTAGACTAGTATGTATTCATGCAGACAGTTGTTCTATTTTTCTATTAGTCCTACATGTAATGTACAGGCCTTGTACGTCAATCAGTGCCAATGTGACTTAGTAACAGGTCTGTAGAAATGATGCAATACGATTAAGGATAAACTTATAATATTGATATTCTAATAGGATGTAAAATAATAAAAATCCATGTTACTACTACGACAAACCTGATACCTTTGCAAAGTGCTCGTTTGCAAGGTGAACGTCAAAGTTAACCCCTTCCAAACAAAAATGCTGTCCACAACGTGCACCTACGAAATAGGTCAATTCAGCTGAAGAGTGTTTGTGTTCCAGTGCTCCGATTGGTCAATATTATGTCTTGACAGCCGTGTAAAGTTTGTTTGAAGATGGCGGCCACCAGCGATAGCGGAGATTATGAAAATGATCTGCATCGACGAGTTCAACATAAAATTGCGAGCAAATTTTTAAAATCTATGGATCAAGGTAATTTTATTCACAAATGTTCTCCCTAAAGATGCCTAATTTATGGTGAAAAATGTTATGTCTTTTTTTAGATTATATTTAAGATTTTGGTTTTTGGCTGTGCATCAGAAATTGCAACAACAACGCTTGTTTACCAAACACTGACTGGACAGAGCAACGTTATGTCGACATGCATTGGCAGGCGGGTGGCGTCCATACATAGCATCGACATAATTACCATAAATAACAGTGAAAGATTAATATAACCCTAAATACAAATTATTAAAGGCTGAATGCTGTTAACTGCATACATATCGACATACCTCGGCCTGTATAGATCCTGGGGCGAGTCTTACGAAGCGTGCGTAGCTTACGTTTGACGAAATTACCATGACGGCACAATACTTTCAGTACTGGGTTTCATGACAATTACGTTCAACGTAAGCTACGCGCCATTTGTAATACAGGCCCCAGGTATCCGTCATTGTGCTATATTGCACTGACGATACAGATGCTTTATATTTGTCCTTTTAGGAAGCTATTTTGCTAGCAAAATACGGTCAAACAAGGCCTTCTCAAACAGAAACAACGATTGAAACAAGTCGGAAAGTTACTAAATAGTATATTTAGAGGTCATTACCTTCATGCATCGCCTCACGCCAGAGTAATCCCAAATTGTATTTACAATGCGGCCAATTTGACTTCATCGCTTGCTCAGATTCCGCCATGTTTGCCTCGTTTTGGTTCCAACAGAACTTGTTCAAATTCCGGATACACAGTGGGATGAAAGTTCGGATTATACTGGTGAAAAGCAATGCATGAAGGTAAGGGGCTCAAAATTGTATGGAATTAAACATTTTAAAAAGTTTCAGGTGTTGTTTGCATTCGATAATGCCTCGTTTGTCCGTATTTCGCAAACAAATTTTCGTCCTACACATGTAAAGGGATGCATCTAGATCTATTTTAGCCCAGGATTATGATGAAACAATAACAACGCTGAGTATTTCCTTTTGAACAGTTGATTAGAACGAACAGTAGACAGAATACATTCACTACGACTTGAGCACTACAAACTCACGAGACCTGCACATAGATAACATATATGATTACCTAACTGCTTTTAGTAAATGCCGACTAACTCAAATATCGATTTCCTGTATGGAACAACGTTCGCCTTCGAACAGTTTAGTACGCCGGCGGTAATGTGCATCAAACGACATCCAGTGTGTATTTTGAATTGGGGCGAGTCCAATCGTAGGTTTGTCGGGTGTTGTCGGCATGAAAGACGCCAGTTAATTCAGTGTGCTTCAAATGTCAAGGGAATTATTCAATATACAATCGATCTGATACGGGTTCTATGGCGGGAAACGAATGGTTTAAAACTGTCATGGTACACCACCTTATTTTACAGATTGTGTCACCCCTACTAGCCAACAGTAGACCTACATGCCTTACAACTACATATCAACGTTTTAGTGACGTTCACTCAAAACCATTTGAAACCCCAAAATCTATTACGATGTCGACTATATATCAACCTCTTTGTAAAAGTTCAAACCTAAACTATAAAATGACGTCGGTTTAAAGTTGAAGTTTCGACGGAACACAACAACCTTCGCCGATCCGCGTCGATGCTCTATTATCGTCGATATTTATAACCTAATTTCGATGTTAAGTTGACGTTTCTTTGTCGACGTATTTTCTCCCGCCATGATTTATCGACGTTGTCAACAATATTTCAACCACAAATCAACGTTTTTTTGTCTAACCTACTGAATGATGTTCTATTATCGTCGATATTTATAACCTAATTTCGACGTTAAGTTGACGTTTCTTTATCGACTTATTTTCTCCCATCAAGATTAACGACGTTGTCAACAATATTACAACCGCAAAACAACTTTTTTTTAATCTAACCTATCTGCGACTGTCGATCGTGAAAACTGTGTAAACAAAATATCAACGTTTCATCAACGTCTTTATTTAGACCAAACCCATAAATCAACCGTATCCCCCATTTTTCAACGTTTTTTAAACGTTAGCATGCTATCTGGGATAATACCTTGTGAAATATGACAAAAGTTCGTTTTTAGCTAAAAATAAAAATTCATTTTAGTTATTTAAACATTCAGCCTCGTTCACTATTTCCATGGTGTGTTTAGGACACCACCAGATTCATAAGCCCCCGAACCAAAGTTGATAGGCCTATTTATATTTTCTACAATTTCCAAAGTCCAGATATCCATCATTATCTGAAGGTATCTCAGTATTTTCAATAATTTTACACTTTTTGTCTCGTGAAATCTACAAATTTACTACATAAATAGTAGGTCGATTTTTTTAGTGGTTCTTAGTTGGCACGGGGAGCTCTATCTACAGTAGAGATATAAGCAGATGAGATTGTCATGTAATTTGGTCAGATATCTACAACAAATCCGATTTTGTATTTCCGCTATTGTCGTACACATATCTATAGTCTCCACTGCTAATGTCGTAATCTTGAATTTTACGACATTAGGATGCAATTGCGATATAAGCAGGCAAAAAACTACAACACCCGCTAATATCGCGACATTAGCGGGTTCTACAAAGCTGGGCTGAAGTTAGCTGCAGAGACCCGTGGGCATATTGATACCGTGAAGACAATTAGGTAGGTTAAAATTAAACTGAGTGTTAAATATCTTTAGTACATCTGCTCGTTCGCCTTGTGTCACGGGCATGTCTACTTTAAACCAACAATAGTCACATAATGAAACACAGGCGTGAGGGATACAGGTCACCAGAACCAATATTTGCATAAACATAAAAGTCCTTTTGTATGGTTCATAGTACAAATCTGTGTATCTTATTACAATAATCGCATCGAATTTAGGTACGTGTAAACAAAATATCCAGGGTACAAATGGCCAGGTATATTAGAACGAGGTCATCCCAGGATCTAGTCCAACTATCCAGCTATCCAGAATCGCAGCTTTTTCGTCTACTAATTGTGGAATGTATATTTTATCCTTTAGAGACTTATTTCTGGTTCCTCTAAAGTCTGTCTGTACAGAAGAAGAGACGACAGTATTATTTGGGTACCAGGGCATTTTGCTCTAACCATATAGGCCCTACCTCCAGACATCTTCTCCACCTCCCCCCCCTCCCCCCACCCCCTCCAACATCTACCCGTAGTCCATTTGCCACTCAATGACATTAACGCCAGATATTTGCTCCTGGAACCTCCTGCTGTAGGACATCTGCCCCCTGGGGACATGATTCCCATCACACTCTGTGTTGGACATATCCGCCCAGTCATTACAGAAGATACAGATCAATACTCGATATTGGGGGAATTGTCGAGTATGCCCTAAGGGGGCAGATGTCATACGAGATAGGACGAGGAGGCAATTATATCGGGGGACTGGGGCGGGGAATGCGGGATGGGCAAACGTCCGGCGGAAATGATCGGGGCGGTGGCCGTTGATAAGATAGATGAGTATCTTCGCATATTGTTATATAACAACCCATTCGATCTGACTCCTCAGAATGCACTTTCCCTCGAAACTTTTCTCTTTTTGTAAGATTCAATAATTGGTGTTGACCTAAAACTGATTTCGCGTTGACAGGTGTAAGTGACCTGATTTGACTTATCCAGCCCGGTAGACAGGTGCACACTGGACTTTGCCTTGATGATATTATCACGTACGAGAATCAAGATAAGAATTTAAATGACAGCCCCGATTACAAAGTCACATACAATGCCATTGTCATATTCAATACCCACTTGTACGACAGTATTATTAGGTCAATAAATTGTTGGCATTACTTTCAGACAATGTTCAGTATATGATTCGCTACGATGTCTAAGACATATAACGGAATGTAATTTAAATCTACAATAACCAAAGTAAACTAATGAACCCACCCCATGCACTCCCCGCACCACCCTCTTCTACCCAAACCCTTCCACACCAACCCCCGACAACCCACATCCCCGGCGTTACTTTCTTCCAAGAGGCAATTCCGTATATATACCACCCAAAATATTTGGAAATGGTCCTTAATACAAAATTACAGAACAAATTAAAGAAGTTTAAGAGATACGAATCGTGAAAATTAACGGTATGAGCAAATCATCGACTCCGTTCTACCCGGCTAATTAAATTGTTGAGGTATACATTTTATGCTTCTTAAATTAACCCGTGCTGATGTTCTCAGCCCTGCCAATTGCATATATACTGTACAGTTATCGGATAACATAGACGCCTTTATTAAAATAGTCCTTGTTACCAGACGAGGAAATCCGTGTCTAAACTTTGGCCTCAAAGTGTCCAAAGAGCTCACAGTGTTTACGTACATTTACTTTGTTATAATTTTGTTACAACTTGTTGATTGGTTAGCTAAGCGGCGTTTGCTATTGGATACGTTATGATCTATTTTCCCTTTTTATTTGTAGATTTTTTTATGAATGAATAGAGAAAAATTTGCTTGCCTCCACCGGGAATCGAATCCGGACCTTTGGGTTACAGGCCTAACACTCTACCGACTGAGCTATACATGACTACCCTATGTGGCAGCTATCAGTTCCATTTGGCACAAAAATGGTATTGACTATCGTTTACTTAACCAGAGTACACACCGTGACAGACAACACATTCCCCGAATACAGTACATGTGCCCTAGATACTTTAGATGGTAATTCAAGGTTTTCCGTTTAAGAACCCCCCAAAAACTATATCACAACTGCTATATGGAAGAAGAATGTCGTAATTATACTGCCTTAGTGACTCCTTGGTCTGTACTAAAGTAGTATAGCCGGATTCTGTTCGGCCTCTCTGGGGCCGCTGGAGCTTATCAGATGTGTATGACCTGAAGAATAAGAGACGAGTTATGTCTTCCAAACCTTGATGGTGGAATTGTGTGCAGCAAGGCATTTGAAAAGTAACATATTAATTTTACAGACTGTATTACAATGTCTCGGTGCCGCTTGTGTCAAATTGAAAGCTGTCAAGCTTAAGTGTTCAAACAACAAGTTCGATATTTGAGACAGTTCTAAGGATGGATACTGTATGGATCCTTGTGAAATGGATGCCGTCAAAGCTTTGAAGGACCGCCTATCCACATGTGTTGGAGATGTTTGGCGTTGAATGGGTTTCCCCGAATATAATAGATGCTACATTCACTGATATTTCACGAAAGACCCAACCATTGTGTTAATTAACGAAAATTCAGAGAAAATAACAGAACTGCTTGGTTTAAAATTTGAAATAAACTGCAACGACAACAATATTGGAGTTAGTTCTGCCGTAAACACTGACAAGTGACCAGACGATCTAAAGTTTTTACAGTGTTTGATTTCCAGTTTGATTTCCAAGAAATGATGAATATGACTGATTTATACATGCTGAGAACTTTTCCAGAGAACAAACTGGCTTCGGAATGTGAGAAAAGTTACCGATACATACAACTGTAGGGACATGAGTCCATCGATTATTCACCCTACTTCCTTTTATTTGATTGCCATCCTGCGCTTCCGATAGACCTCCAGTTGGATTGAATCATTGTCAATACTCTAGAAATTGGATGAACGAAAATGCATTGTTGCTACGACCCAGCACAGCAAGAAGCTACAAAGAGAAGCCAGCAACGTTATGACCAAAAGATCTGAGGCCCTGTTAAGGAGAGCGAGCGACTAGGAGCACTCTGCGATACAGTGTACAGTTCTGCTGAACGACAAACAGCACACCATAAGCAATTCAAAATTGCGGCTAATACACTTATCAAGGAATTACAACTCTTGCAGAGGAGAGTGCACGAATAAAACAAATCGTGATCAGCTAAGGTTCCGAACCATCAGAACCTCTAATGAGCAGACAATTATATATTTTCAAAAATAAATCACACTGGCATGTCGACTTTTAAAAGCACCCAAAAAACTAAATATGATCGTAAAAGTTCTAGACATAGCCTACTCCCAGTCAGAATTTGTTTTTATCTTGAAGAGGGTCTTTTGGGAAGTAATGCAACTGGAACTATCTGGTATTCTCAATGAAGGTATTTTATTTGATGATCGGTAATCAGGTGTAAGACCATTCCATAAGGAGTTATCTGCTGCGTTTATTATATAGTGATCCCCTATTCGTATTTTCATAGTTATATTAAACAGTATCCTCAAATGCGTTGCCAATTGTAATTCGTCACATTGTCACGTTTATTTTTAGCAATGCGTCCACTGGCCAATGTCTAACATCACGGATGGAGAGAAGTGCACAGTGCTTAATGTCATTGGATACCCGTCTGGCATTGGTTGTGGACTGGTTTAGGTATTATTAATGTTTACTGTTTTGAAAAATCGGAATTGTTTAGGGTCACATCCTCATGTCAGTAACTTTCGCCGTTATCTTTGATAGCTTGGCGATCTGCCTCGGAGAGATGATTGCGTGTGCTCGCTCGCGCTCGTATAACACTCACCGAGCAGTGTCATTCAGAAATGATCGCTCGGCCTCTTGAACACATCTCAGATGTACCACTCTGCTTCTTGGAGATCGGGTGTTGGGTATGAAACCTTTCTGAGCGCGGTGGTCCCGGAAAATTACCTTCACACTGTGAACAAAAGATCCACGTCATTGGGCAACAAGTGGCTGCATACAATCCCGTGTATGAAATCGAGCAGAAAAATTAACTAGAATAACTAGAGTTTTGTACATAAATTTGCTCCTAACATGCAACTACTTACCGTTGTATATCACGTCAGAGCGTCACAGACGTTCAGGAAAGTAACAGAAACCAGCACAATCTTTGACAGCAGAAGATGTACCCGGTTCGTAGGATGAAGAATGGACGTTAATTTCTGAACCAGTTGTGACTCCTCGGTTAGTGGAAACAATGGTTGGTGAATCTGGAATTGAGCCGTTGAAGCCGGAAACAGAGTCGGAAGGTAAATCAGAACCACCGGAAACTGGAACAGACGACCACACAAGAGCTAGAATCAGGCACTCTCCTCGTATTTTCAGTTACGATAAACTTGGAGAGTGGGCGGTACGCTCTGTTGTTGCGTGTATTACCGAAAGTGTCCGAATCATGCTTAGTTCTCGTTAAATTTTCTAATGATAAGATTTAGCTGTAGAATGCTTCAGTTATTTTTCTACATCCCTTTAACTCAGTTAAACGACTTTATAAATGTTTGATGATAATTATGTGAAGTTTATTTGAATTGAACTTCTGATGTTTAATATCACTATTTTTGTTGAGACAATAGTATAAATTGATTTTGATATAGGTCAGTTGTCGCAACAATCTGTTTAGGAGTATTTTGTTATCCCAAGAGGTTTTTATTGGCTGGCTTATTTAGAGATACATCTTCTTCGATATAACTATGTTCATGAACAATTTGTATTTGTTTTTAGTGCGGTGTGATGACGTCATCACTATGACGTCATAGTTATGTGGAGTGCTGTGGTGTGTTGTGGGGTTGTCGTCCCAGGATGCTTAGCGCGCATGACCTCGCGAGACGTGGCGGGAATTGGCGAGATGTTGGCCTGTACCTCCTATACATAATAAGGAAGGCTACTGCGCACTACATAATAAGTAAGGCTGCGGTGCGACTTGATCGGTCTCTAACAGCCTTCGCCTCAGCGCCGTAGGAGAGTAAGGTATCGATGTAGGCCTGGTATGGGTACATGTTGGTAGACGCACTGATCAATTTATCGTTCAAACTCACATCGACCTGCTGCCAAAGACTGTGTAGCCAAAGGTTGGTCGGTGCGACTTGATCGGTCTCTAACAACTCCGTCCCATCCTCCTTCATAATTTTGGCTTTCACGTACAACAAGGTGTTGGTCAATTCCAAGTTGGTGTCCGTATCAGCATTAGTAATGCGGAATTCGATGGGGCCACCATCGTTGATGCTGGGGATGGGGTTGTAGGTTTCATAGCGTCCACTGATCACATTGCTCTGTGTGGGTAGTATAGTTCACAAATCAAATTCACTGTTGACACCATGGCAGGACAGGGGGTGTACAAATGTCATGGTTTAGCTAAAGATATCGAGTTTGATCCGTCGGGGAGAACGCACTCGAGTGACGGCGGCGCGTGTGCGATGTCATTTATAGCTCGAGCTCGCTGAGGGCCTCGCTGAGGGCCTCGCTGAGGTGGTCGAAGGCCTAGTGGGGGTGAGTGGTCACGTCGGTTGGCTTTGGTGATGAGTTGATCGACCGCTTGACTTCCACGACGTTTGATGGCCTGTTTGAAGGGTCTCCCCTGTGCCATATCATTGATCACGTTCAGACCACTTGTCAACGCCTGTCGACCGACCGCATTCGCACCTTGCGTGACCAGCGGTCGCACCAGTTTGAACATGCTGCTTAACATATTCCCCAGATGATGACCACGTTGATTGTAACCACTACGGAAGACGTTCAAGCCACCACCGGCGTGTCGGGTATAGTAATTCACAAGGCTTATTGTCGGGCCGCCGTCGTCATCGTCTTAGGTAAAAGGGATAGCGCGTTTCCGTCGAAAGTGTAGTGTCGCGATCCCCTTCCCCTGCTGAAACGGTACCTGTTTGCCGTAATCGTCTCTTATATCAATTTCCGCAGTGGTGAACTCTTTCTCCTGAACGGCAACGTATTGAATATGTTGAAACACTCGACACACTCAAACTCCGCTGTTGAGATGATCGATGTTCATGGTGTGCAAGAGAGGGGCTAGTGTATCCCTCACCGCACGAGGTTGTATAACATCGCAATAGAGTACAGACCGCTATCGGGTATGTCTTGGCGGTGTGCTACCCCTTCATATGGTTTATCTCTCGGCGGTGCGATGACCAGAGGGACGAAATCCATACCCAATAAATTTTCTAGTCGCTGATTGAGGCCGAACTTTACCTGCTTATGGAGTGTCAGCTGGAAGACTTGTCGGGTGTCATCGACGGCGAATGTGATCATGAAGTTGGGTCAAGTGCGTGTTTTTCAACAAGCCATTCAACCCCTTGACCAGACTCTTCGGTGTGGGGTAATACCCTGAAGGTAGCTAAGTCGATAAATGGGGTCCTTTAAACTGTGTTCCATCTGGATGATGTCGATATACACTTCGTCTGTTTGGATGTTGAAAAAACTGTGGGCCTAGTGAAGCTCCACCAGACCACACTCCCATTCACCTGACAATCATATAGCCTGCGGCAGGTGTGTTGTATAATACCCGACTGTATTGTTGACCAAAAAGTCACGTGAAATAAAAGAAGTGCTGAGCCCACTACAGAGGTGAATGTGAGTGAACCGATGGCAGAGATTGGTGATTCAGCAATACCTCAATTTGACGCAAATCTACCAATTGTCCCTTTGACTTTAAAAAAGCTACGATGAAATATTTGAATCAGTAGCATAGGATATGGTCGTTTGAATAAGTCAACACTGGTTTGATACTTAACTACAGCGTCACTGCTATAAACCTAGCCATGGTACCATATCCGTCTGAACATATCAGAGGGCTATGGAAACAGTCCATCTGCTTAAGGAAGGATTTTTTTTAGAAAACGTCTGGCGTTTGTATTCTCGCTAAATATTGATTTCTAGGTAAACGTTTCCTTAGCAGAAAACT
>JAUELC010088650.1:0-18786 GCA_031471745.1 Cryptochiton stelleri
CGAATATTTTTAATATAGAGCTTTGCATTTGAGAGCTTGTTTAAAAACTCACCAATCGTATCGATTCAACAAGTCTAAACAAGACTACACATGTAGAGTTATGGATAACAATTTCTGTTTATTTTATACACGAAGCGATGTTTGGAAGGCTATTTTAATATAGTTTTCAAGCATTTAATCATTTAATGATTCAAGCTTTATTTTTAGAATTTGTTGTTTTGTTTTCAAATGTTAGTCTTATTTGTCAGGGTGACGTATATAGAAGTTATAATAAAATCGTGTGTAGGTGTGGTGTTACCGTGTAAATGATTCCCATGGTAACGGAACACGCCGCATGCTAGCTTAATAATTAACCATGGTGACGGGTCTGTGGGGATTGTTAGTGCAGTATTGTATAATGATAGACCCAACTTAATGTCCAATATTACCAGAGGTAGTCGAATAGTCCACACAGCAACCGTTCCTATTGTGTGAAATCAACCACATTAAGGAAGTTTCATTAAATAGTACAACTACCACGAAGACTTCACAACCAAAATAATTCACAAACCTTTGGAGCCATTATCAACCTTGAACCCGCTATCCCCACAGGACCGTCGCTACATCATCAACCTTGAACCCGCTGTCCCCACAGGACCGTCACTACATCATCAACCTTGAACTCGCTGTCCCCACAGGACCGTCACTACATCATCAACCTTGAACCCGCTGTCCCCACAGGACCGTCACAACATCATCAACCTTGAACCCGCTGTCCCCACAGGACCGTAACTAGTGATAACCACCCTATCATTCAGGGCCAAAGTTAGCCACCACTGGCACCAAATTTATAAACCTACTACAGGCAACGGAAAACAACAGCATATCAATCAAGCACCCTCAAAGTTTACATCTACCGAATCCAATGGGTCTACTCAACTTACGAACTGTTTAAACATTGTAATCTCTCCAAGATACTAAATCGGTAACCTCTAAATTGTTAAAGACAATGCAGAACATTCAATGAATGGAAACAATGTCAAACTGATTCAGAAAAACATTACTCATATAAGATACTGATGGAGGCTAACCAAATCTCTTGTTTCTTCATCCACATTACATGTGCATCCAAAGCATACTGGCAGCAGTCTATATTAACCAGAAGTATGCAAACACCCAATTACCACTTTACTCTCGATGGCATTGCCTTAATTCATATTCAGCATTTAGTGCCCTTTGTTTTAAGTAAAGTATATTCTATTAAGTTAATAGACTCCTGCATGATATTGGATGATATGATATACCTGACAGTCGTGATCATGATATGATATACCTGACAGTCGTGATCATGGTTCTTAAAATCTCTTCAATGCTCAGATAATCTGAGAGAATGGCGTTACGTCTGAATCCCCAGGAGTATCTATCAATGGTCATGGCGTTCTCCCATTTGTGTGTCTGCTTAGTTCCTGGGGGTAATGAGATGATGTGATAAAAAGAAATAATATGTACAATATTCTTATAATGCATACCACGCAGAAGTGTGTTCTGTATATTACCAATAAATAAATACCACAAAATTATAAGTTAAACAAAGCCAACCAAGTGTGTTGGCACAATAATGTATGTACCAAAAGATAATTAGCAGAGAATAGTAGCAAAATTACTTCTTTTGATTGATCCTTGTTCTGGAAACCAAAGTCTAGGGGGAGATACGATGAAATTGAATCATTAAGTAATTTGTTAAATTACAGTACGACATGGCACAAAATCTTTACATCATAATAGACATTAAATATATATATGTATATAAATATATTGTTGTAGACATTTCTCGTAAACGTACATCTTCAAATGAAATATATTTCAGCATAAGGTAAACCAATCATAATTATAAGAAGACGTACCCGGGCTATATCTGTCCATACAGTCATAGTAACCACCATGGTGACACGAGGCGTTGATACCCCACCGATCATTTACAACAACATAATCTTTTACAGGGCTGGAAAACAAACATGAGAACTTAATTGCAAGGTGTTTCATAAAGCTCTTAAAGCTATACAAAAATAATGCTTAACTGGGCTGTAGATAAAAAATAAGCAGCGGAGATAAAATAAAATAAAATATTTTGGAACAATGGGTTTGTTAATGTTATATCTCCATAAAGGACAAAGCTGGTATTATTCCAAAGAGTTTCTAAGATTGATGTCAAATATTAATGATATAATATATGAGTTAACAAACCTGTCATTGTAGAGCCATGCCAGGAAGTTGGTTGAATTCCAGTAAGTATCTGGGGCCTCCCAGTCCCCATCTGAGAAGATCAGATCTGGTTTGTAGGCGTTCACGATCTCGTACAATTCGGGAACAGTCTTAATCAGAAAAAGACGATATATGTATAGTACAGTGGATATCTAGGACTAAATCATCAGCTTATTTCATACATCAGTTTTAGAATTAAGTGAACGGTATATTTTTTGCAACTCAGAACAAAGTAATCAATAAATATGTAACCATACCATAGGCAATTCTCATAGTCCAAAAAAGCAATGCCGGAATTCAGCGTTACGTATAGTGTCACATGCTGTAGTCTATATAAGGACCACCTCCTCTAGTGTTGCCACCATATCATCCTGTTGGTTTTAGACTTTTTTTCTCAGATACTTCATCACAGCTTTTTAACCATGCAAGTTTGTCTATTTTCGAAAACAATCACCAGCTCTTGTTTACTTTGGCAAATTACGAAAATGCTGGTTGACGAAATGATACGGACTGCTGGTTAGAAGGCCTTATATAGTTCATGAATAGTTATGTTAAAGATCAAACCCTTGCTTAACCCTTCTATACTATACGAGGCTCAGAACGTTTCATTCGGCCCTGTTTACCACTACTTGCACATAACAGCATATTAAATAACCAATGCATGTGTGTTCCGAATTGTTACCCAGCCACGTACATAGCGCTGTTATACAAATATAAACAAACATGCCTAATGGCAGGGTGTTTTCGCTATAGGCCCTGTGGAATGTTTCGCAAAATATTGTAGAGGATACCCATATTTGAAAGCTTACTTCGTTCATATATAGATAGGATCCACATTAGATGAATGTATAAAATCTATGAGGTTTACCAAGCTGGATATTTAATAGCAATTAATAATTACAGGTAAATTAATCGTATTGACTGAAATACAAACAAATAAACTTAATTTTATTGTAGTTTTCAAGATATGTTAAAATTTTGACTTACCCTGACAAAGTCATTGGTGGTCCAGTTATTAAGTCTGTCTTGGTCATAATACGGGTTGAACCATTCATACAGACAGTGATATAAGCCGAAATGCATACTGGTCTTGGTCCGAATAGAGCCAGCGAGATCTCCTGAAGAATGGCAGTACAGAAAACATTTCAGACCATTTTACAGTAGAATGGTTTATAGTTCTGATATCAGGAGAGTTTGATTTAGAGAATTCCATGGGTGTTCTTTTCTCAAAATTCACTATTTATCATTTCACTCATGTATTAGTCATTTCACACAGTTATTCATCATTTATGTCACTCACTTAAACCCTTGATTAATTCTCCAAAAACGCGCAGTTCAAATTATTTGCCTGAAAAATAAACTTGAACATAATTCTTCTTCGTTTAAATCTCTCAAAGTCTTACCTCTTTCCTTCCTAAATCAATATTCACGTCTGGTCATCGCTCATAAAGTTTTCTATCATACTCATTTAATCCCCCCGAAATTCCGAGCTCTGTTCTTAAAACAATCTGACGTCCATAATTATCCCGCAAAAAAACTCAATTTAAACCTACATAAGCCCTTTAATGAATCTAAACTTCTTTTCTATTCCATTCGTAAGTTTTAAAATCACTTTCTCTTTTCAAATCTAGGCTGAAAAATTGCCTCATACATGTTGAAAATTAAAAAATGTTGACATCTGTATGTGCTGTTTACATTTTTGTTTTCTCGTGCAAATTAACATATAAATATTTTTTTTAAATTTACTTAATTTCAACATGACCATGTTAATTAACAATAGTTTTAAATCTTTGCATTGTGTTTGGGAAAGAACTAGTCCGGTGGACTTTATACCCGTCAACACCTGTATAATGCTTATTTTCTTATCTTTTTTTTCTGGTGAAGAAATAAAATTCGAATTAACACATTTATGCATCATTTTACACTTTTAATCAGCATTTCACTTATTTAATCAGCATTTCACACATTTATTCATCATTTCACACATTTACTTAGCATTTTACACATTTAATCAGCATCTCACACATTTAATCAGCATTTCCCTCATTTACTCAGCATTTTATACATTTACTCATCATTTCACACATTTAATCAGCATTTTACACATTTACTTATCATTTCACACATTTACTCAACAGTTTACACATTCACTTGGCATTTCACACATTTACTCAGCCTTCCATACATATACTCATCATTTCACAGATTTACTCACCAATTTACACATTTACTCGGTATTTCACACATTTAGAAATAAAATTCGAATTAACACATTTATTTATTATTTCACACATTTAATCGGCATTTCACTTATTTAATCAACATTTCCTACATTTATTCATCATTTCACACATTTACTTAGCATTTTACACATTTAATCAGCATTTCACACTTTTAATCAGCATTTCACACATTTACTCAGAATTTTATACATTTACTCATCATTTCACACATTTACTCATCATTTACACATTTACTCATCATTTCACACATTTACTCATCATTTTACACATTTACTCATCATGTCAAACATTTACTCATCATTTTACACATTTACTCGGCATTTCACACATTTACTCAGCCTTCCATACATTAACTCATCATTTCACAGATTTACTCATCCTTTGACTCATTTATTCATCATGTAATCAGTGAAATAGGCAAAAACTGAAAACTATAAACTAATCATATAAATAGATATACCGGTACTGTACATGCAATAAGTACCGATATGCAATAACAATGCAACTGTGATACCGTAACATTAGAAAACCGAAACTAGTTTGCTGACCTACTAAATCTCTGTGAGGCCCAGTGTCCACCGAGTTCCAATTCCAAGCGACCTTTGAAGGCCAGAGAGTGAAACCTTCCACATGCTTGGATGTCAAAACAACATATCTGAATCGAAACAAATAATACCTTTATCAATTAAGATAAGTGTGGCTTTGACTGAAATCCGTCATGAATGTATAAGCAGAATCGTCATTAAAATTAGTTAAGAGTCTTAAAGATACTTAGACGAATGGCCATAAGTATAAACTCTAGAGGTCAGTGTAAACTCACTTAGCTCCAGACGCTTCCAGAATCTCTGCCCATTGGTCAGGATCAAAGAATTCCGCTTTGAAATATGGCGCGAAATCTCCGTACGTAAACCCTGGTGGATAGTTGAGCTCCATGAATTCAACATACTGGGGGATTTGTTCCTGGATCCAGAGCCACCAAAACCACTCCCCTGTGGAGCCGCCCATTCCAAAACCCACGCTGGGGACCGAGAACACACCCCAGTGGATGAAAATGCCAACTTTGGCGTCATCGTACCATCCGGGAAGTGGTCTGGAGTCGATGGAAGCCCAGTTAGGTTCATAATGAACACTGGACACGACATATAATAACAGACTTACAGTGGCTAATTGGACAAGGAATCTTCCTTCCTTCATGATTTCAACTACAATAAATCCTCTTCTGCGTAAATAAAACATACAGTATATGTTATAACTTTATTGGTTTAGACCTATTTGCTTAGTTCATCTGTAGGTCGGATATGAGAGAGATTTCCCCCGATATCAATCAGATTACCTGGGATATTATCTACAGGAGATTAACCAGAATAAAACAATTGCCCTGCTATGGGGCTTCGTTGCTGAATGAGATATCTAACAATAAAATAGTATATTGCCCTTTGTTCTCGCCCCCCCCCCCCCCCCTGTTCAATGAGTTTATTGAATAGATTAAACATTACGAAGATCGATTTAATAACGTGCATTATATTAAAAACTATATATATATATATATTGTTTAAAAGTGTTTGAACCAGTCATGAAACAGCAATGCTACTGATCAATGATCAACGTGAACGTTATTCAGTCTATTGCAAAAAGATCCATTTTGCATGTGCTTTTGACGAACTCAATGACTCTGACATGTCGAATATTTTTTTAAGATATTTACCGTTTTTTTTAGAACAAATCTCATAATTATCATAAACTTAAAGATCTTGATAAAGTTCAGTTCATTTTCAGTGCTCCGTGTTACTGCTATTATATATAGGCTCAGTGAGTTTTGCATTTGCAGCTGAAATTATGACATAAACATGTATTATCTAAACAAACTAGTCTTACTTACTCTCACATCATCCCCAATCCCTGCAACACACCATCAAAACATATTTCTCGTCATTCCGAGACACTTTGCAGAAAGTGTGTCATAATTGGGGGGAAAGTCAGGGAAATTTGTATTTTTCATTTGCTTTAAACAGCTTCTGTAGATTACAAATTCCATGCAGGTAATCTGTTATTTCAGGTCAAATTTATCAAGTTTCTGGTTTTCAAGTTTCAGGAACATTCGTATTGTAGTGTATAATAACGTTTATTGACCCACTTCTGCAGGTCACATGTAATATCATGTGATAAACCCAATGAGCGTACAAATTCACCGCTTACTTGGCTTCACTTTCATAACATATCGCGTCAACATGCAGACTGGTATAGGCCTACTTGTGTTTTCGGCTGTTGTCGTCGCTGCAGTAGGTTATGAACCGAACTGGGCCTCCCTTGACCAGAGACCGCTTCCAGACTGGTATGACGATGTCAAATTTGGAATTTTTATTCATTGGGGTGTCTTTTCTGTGCCCAGTTTCGGCAATTCGGGCACTAGCTTAGCTTCGGGAGAATGGTTTTGGGAGTTTTGGAAGGGTCAACATGTTCAGCAATATGTAGACTTCATGAACAAGAACTACAGACCCGGGTTCTCTTATGAAGATTTTGCTCCTCAGTTTAAAGCGGAGTTTTATGATCCAGATAGATGGGCTGACATATTCCAGTCATCAGGTGCTAGGTAAGTGATCTGCAGCAATTAAAGCCGTCACAATATCGATAGACCGAGGATATGAGAGGCTACGGTCTAGCTAATTATTAACACGTGTCTGCTTACAATAACGCACCGCTTCACTGTACAGACTATATCCGTTGCCGCTAGGTCATTGTTATAAGCTATCGTGATGTATTCAGTTTTGACAATAGCCTATTGATATAGCATATGTTCTCTCTACACCTTCTCAGATATAGTCACATCGTATGGTGCCCAACAACAGAAATGAATAGAACACAAAACTACACAATTGACAATTATGCCGCTTTTTGACGGCGTCGGAGCGAGTTATAAAGCGGAGGACCACTATGACAGCCAAATAGGCGAGGGTTCAGGGGCCGTCTAGGCCCCGAAAGATCTGAGAACTGTAGACTGTCTCAGGCGAGTTCTGAGCTATTTTCAGGGTATAAAACTAAGCTGCCACAAACTTTAAAATAACGCATTTTAGTCAAGTAATATAAAACGTCTTTTGATTTTTCAAATTTTGTAGGTTTTTATGTCCGATTTTTTCAAAATCATTTCAAAAGTGGGGGGTGGGGGCAGAAGACATCATGGCCCCAGTCTTTTTCAAAGTGTAGCCCCCCCCCCCCGCCGGTTTGGACGCTTCTATTTTGTTTGTTTAGGTAGGCCCTACATGTATATAATTCGCATAATAATCAGACCTGTAAAGATCGTTCTTCGCACATGTATTTATAAAACTTAGAGTATTGTGCAGCATACTGTAGCTTATGTAGCCTATAGGTTAACTTGTATTGATATATACATTCTGAAGTATGCTATATCTGTGCCATATCTTGTTAATAACTTCATATAAATAAATATATCTTGTTAATAACTTCAAATAAATAAATAATTATTTAATTCGATCGAGATGTGGAAAGGTCACTATAGCAACATGAGATAAAGATAAATTGACAAACTGGTCACTGAGATTTTATTAATAACATAAGGTCACTGTTACTATAAATATAATTTTTTAATAATATTTTAAGCCCTGGTGCTTTCAGAGCGCTAATGGGCAACAAGAAGCTGATGTGTTTTGTGGCGTCCTGTTATGTACTATGCTTGTATTGTATCTTGTCATTGTTTGTTGCCAGTGGCGTCGGGGGTAGTTTCCTTCACCCATTGGGCTGGCATGCCGTCAGATTAGTGAAATAACATTAAATATGGCGTAAAACCCCAAACAAATAAACAAACAAATCCATAATTAAAACATGTTTCGACTATGCAGAATAAGAATCGTAATAGTTTCCAAGACTTCCCATGTCGTCGGATCACTGGTGGTCAGTCACCAGACTGTTCGTCAACTTCTGCAGTCTTACTACATTCCTCCATTTTTACCTTGATTTATCTGGGTCGGCATCATGGGAAATTTCGACTTCTGCAGGATTTCCACATGCTTGCCTTTCGACAGACCAGGGCACCATGCTGAGAAGGAACCAGAAAGAGAGATTCGTTGTCTGTCCAGCCATAGTCATGCACGTCCAGTAGTTTCAAATGCATTGCTCACTAGAGACAAGTGCTCTCATTAGATGATTTTGGAGGACATTCTCGCACGGTAGCATTGAGGAGCAATTTATCTTTTTAACTGATTTTTTCTCCTACTTCATCTACTCATTTTCATTTTATTAAGTCCCGATAACGGGCATCACTTGTGTTATTCATTCACCTACATTCACCTGTAGCCCTCTGATTAAGGGCAGCATATTCCGAGCATATCCATGCTGTCTACTAAGCACTGGAGAAACATTTTTTCAACAGAGCAAAGGACTTCACATTTTATGGTTGTGTTAGTGCAGCTATATTTACTGTTGGAGTACACCGTTGTCATATAAGTGAATTACCTTGAGTACGGCGTTAAACACCAATCTATCGATCAATCATTCACCTACAAAGGGCATATGTACGATGTGAAGTATATTCATGTTGTCAGCTGTAGAGGAATGTTATTTTTTCCCATTAGAACATTTATAAATAAAACTTCACATAATCGTTGTGTTGAGTTGTGTTGCCGTTTACTATTTGAAGTACACCGCCGTCACAAAAGTGAAATACCCTTGAACACGGCGTTAAAAACCAATAACCAATCCATCCACCTGTGGCCCAGCTCATTCCAAACCCCGCACTGCGGACCAATCACACGCTCAGGGCAGTTTGACGTCAACGTACCACCCGGGAAGATAACGTGTGAGATTATCTGCAGGAGATAACCAGATAAAACAATTGACCTGTCATGGGACTAAAATGATGAATGAGCCATATACCACAGACAGCAATAACATAGATTTGTGGTATTTAGCCTCCATTCTTCTAGATATCGCAGATCCTAACCCTTAGGACCTACATTAAAGTACCTATTTCATCTTAACCACTACCAATACAGCCAAGGTCTCTCTCTATTTCGTTCACTTAATTTATAAAAAATACACTTCAGCCAAAAAATAAAATGGCAATAAAAAATAAAAAAAATAAAATAATAAACCCATAAAAACATAAAGAAAAAGGAGAAATATTTCTGTCTAGTTGATCTTACTTTTATTCCAGAATATCAACTACGCTTAAAGAAAAGATACATTTTAAATAAAAATTGATCAATATTTACCATTTTAATTTATCCATATCCGAGAGATGTCTGAATCAAAGCAAATGTGTATCTCCGCGCCCTTTTTCCCCCTTTCGACACTTTCTCAGATGTTTCATGTTTGCGCACAATTGTCCTGAATAGAATACACAAGTTTATACAGTACAATTGACAAATTATACCGCTTGTTGACCACTCTAAACCACTCTGCCACGGAGGTGAATCCTACTACACAGGCAAGCAGTGACCAGCTGGTACTGAAAGGAAAGGTCAGCTTCAATACTGAAAGGAAAGGTCAGCTTCAATACTGAAAGGAAAGGTCAGCTTCAATACTGATGTTGTTTGGTTTTTTGTTTGATTACGGTTTTACGTCGTACTTAAGGTCATTTCACTCATATGAGGACGTGCCAGCACAATAGGCGAAGAAAACTACCCCCGACGCCACTGACAGCAAACAATGACAATCACAGGACATAACAGGACGCCACAAACAGATTCGGCTTCGTGTTGGCCCTTAGCTGGGAGCACCACCTGGAAGCGCCCTTTCAGTACCTTTGGTTCAGGTGATAGTGTGCAAGTACTGTTCAGTGACCAGTTGGTAACTTGAATGTAACGTTATTTTTATTACCGTACAAAGGCCTAACCAATAAAAAGCCAGGTAACCAGCTGGAAAATGAAAGGTTACCTGCATGCCACTGAACAATACTTCCTAGTAGGCCTCTAGGACAGCACAAGTAGGCCTGGACGGTGAGTTAAGCTGTGAACAGGAACATTTTGGGCATTTGTCTACTAATCTTTACTACTAATCGGTACCATTCTGATGTCGCCACAATGTTCCGTCATCAGTTTCATGTCGGGATACCTTGTCTCGAGAAGATGGTGTTCACTTTCAAGCAATCAGTTACCAGAAATACAATTAACAAAATTAGGAAATATAACAAATTTGTTATGTGTTACAGATATGTTGTGTTGACGTCTAAACACCATGAAGGGTTCACCAACTGGCCGTCTCCTGTTTCCTGGAACTGGAACTCCATGGATGTGGGTCCACACAGGGATCTTGTCGGTAAGAATATCTTTGGAAATCCACAAGCGTTTTCGGAAGGCCTATATCGGCTGTTCGTGTCAGCCTCTCAGGTGTTCTCATTTATATTTGCACCATTGGGCAATAATAATGCCTGGATTTCTACAAGAGAGTCTGTTACGGGAGTTCCTTTTGATTTTCTCTTACCCTTAGCATAGGAACTAAAAAACTCATCTTGAGGTTTACTTTGCTTTGATCAAGAGAATGGATAAATAATTCAACGATACTTATGACGTCCTACTGTTGTTAGAACAGTGGATTATTTTCACGAGTCCACAGTAAGAGGGTGGGGAATATATACAAGTGCACCAAATTCGCGTAGTGCGCATGAAGAACATGTTTATCAAGTGAGTGTTGTTTAAGTCAGATAAATAACTCATAACTGTGAATTCTTTGAAAAAAAATCTTTTACTAACTATTTTCAAACAATCCACAGTTACTTATGGATTTAAAGCACCATTACTCATGGATTTAAAGCACCACAACAACATACATTAACAAAAGATAAATGAGACTAAAGTCACAATTGGTTTTTAATGTAGTGGTATTGGTTTGTATGTTTACAGGTGCTTTTGCTTCCTCTATCCGCAAAAGAACTAATCTACATTTTGGACTCTACCACTCTATGTATGAATGGTTTAATCCTATGTACCTCCAAGACAAGGCCAACAATTTCAACACACAGGACTTCGTCGCAGTAAGAACATAACCCATTACTGAAACCCGAAAACTTCTTAGACCATTTGATCATTTAGACTTTCAACTGTTATACCATTTCACCTGTTAGACCTTTTCATCTGTTAGGCCATTGATCCTGTTAGACCATTTCACCTGTTAGACCATTTTACCCGTTAGACCACTTCGCCTGTTAGACCATTTCACCTGTTAGGCCATTCCACCTGTAAAACCATTTCACCTGTAAGATAATTTCCCCTGTTAGACCAATTCACCTGTTAGAGCAATTCACCTGTTAGAGCAATTTACCTGTTAGACAAGTTCACCTGTTAGACAAGTTCACCTATTAGATCATTTCACCTGTTAGGCCATTTCACCTCTTAAACCATTTCATCTGTTCGACCATTTCAACTGTTAGAGCAATTCAAGGTTTGTGTTAAATTCCCTTGTCTAATAAATTATCGGATTGGCGGAAAAATTGAATGCTGAGCAGTATCATTCCTAAACCTTGTGTTCATTTTCAGAAAAAGACAATGCCGGAGTTGTATGAGATAGTGAACGCCTATAAACCAGAAGTGATTTGGTCTGATGGAGACTGGGAGGCTATGAGTAAATACTGGAACTCTACTGAGTTTATAGCATGGCTCTATAATGACAGGTACGAGTCTCATCCTAAGCGCTGAGCGCACAGGACGTATTTAGTTTGGGGATGAAAGAGCGATGAATTAGCCGAAAACGTTTCGAAATTTCGTTTTGCCCGCGTTTTCCTCAACTTTGAATTGCGTCCCCCCCTCCTTGACCGTATACATGTGTGATTGTTTTACTATTAACTGTTGTATTATTTGCTTTTGGCCAGCCCTGTAAAAGATGTAGTTGTGACGAATGATCGATGGGGAAATGACTCATGGTGTACACATGGAGGTTTCATCACCTGTCAAGACAGGTATAATCCAGGTGAGTCTCAGCTTAATGTTGTGGCCAGGGGATAGCGGTTTAAAGACTATTTCATTAAATAGTTGACTGGATGACACCAAACATTAAGCTTGACACGCCTTGGAATCGATCTATTACCTACCGGTTAAGATACGGACCCTCTGTTGAGTGAAAAAAAAAAGAGAACAACAACAACGTTTTGTTGCTGGTTATTGCTTTGTTTGTTTGTTTAATTTGGGGTTTTACGCAATCATCACTTATTATAGATAAATGATTGAATTTAAAAAAAAGGATTTTTATTTATATAATGTTTATGATAGGTATGATTTAACATGGTGCCACTAATATGTTCAGGTACCGGTCTTTATTTCCTGGAAATAATTATTACATAAATAGTAGTAAATCATAAAGATACTTATTTTGGCTTACCAGGTGTCCTTTCGAAAAAGAAGTTTGAGAATGCTATGACCATCGACAAGTATTCGTGGGGATATCGTCGCAATGCTATTTTATCTGACTTTCTGACAATTGAGGAGATTTTATCAACCTTAGTGACAACAGTCAGGTAAGTTAAGTAACTATGTGGTTATTTAGACCCAGGCCTATTTAATTTTAATGGTTCCTTGCCAACCAAACTATCCTTAGAAATAATTTTAATAACAAAGTAAAAAAGGAATCCATATAGCTTTATTAAAGATAATACTTTGAGACATAATGAAAAATTAATGTTATGCCAGAAATGCACCTGTTCTGTTGCCGTACAAGCTAAAGCAAGTTTACACCCTTTTTTGTGAAGCCTGATTTAAACATCGCATTTGGAACCCGCGTACTTTTCACCAATTTAAGTTTTTAAGAGATTTAATGCTCAGTTTGGTTTCTTGTCACCAAAGAAAGATTTACATTTTCTTTAGGACGTCTGAATTTACTATATGGGTGAAGAAATTTTTTTTTATTAACAATGCTTATTTTCGTCTGGATGACAATTTCTTCGTAACTTAGCTTTGGCAAAGATTGATATTGTTAAAGTCTACCCTAACTTCTAAATTCCATTGAAATAAGCCAATAATTTGTTAATGTTAATCCGCTGTTGTCCTGATAGTACTGGAGGTAACATGTTGATGAACGTTGGACCGGCAGCTGATGGAACAATATCCCCGATATTTGAGGAGAGACTGAAACAGACTGGGGAATGGTTAGCTGTGAATGGAGAGGCTATATACAGTACTAAACCCTGGAAATACCAGAATGACACAGTCAATCCGGACGTCTGGTAAGATTATCTTTATATGAGTGTGTGTTTGATTGGACATTGATTGATTGATTGATTAGTGTTTACGACACATGTTTGGTTGGTGTTTGATATCATAATCAAGATTATTTCATCAATAGGATGTCTGTATTACCAGTGTTGGGTGGGACAAACCAAAGAAAACCACGTAAAATCATCCTTCGATCGTTGTTCAACATTGTACCCAATGGTATTTTACTCCACGACTCGGAATTACCGAAGTGTGGTGGTAAACTGAGAGAAAACCAAGTTAAAACATCCCCTCTATCTTAGCAATCATCGGTAAATTTCCTTTGTATCTTTCCATAGATTTGTGGGTCGCTTGTGTACCGATAAATTGCATAGTATTAAGTTTGACCAAAAATATTCAGTATTCAATTTCAGTCAACACATTTGGCTAGCATTTAAACGGAAATACAAATTGTATTTATTTGGGCTGCAAAAAATTATTCAAACATATTTACTTTGCTTTTGGTAATTTAGAAACTAAAATGCATACAAAAATGTACCTCTACAAACGCAGTTTTACGCAAATTTTATGTTCACCAAATTTGATTTCAACAAAGTGTTTCATAAAAATTAAAACTGACATAGAAAAGGATTGGTTTAATTCAATATTGAAAGCAGAACAATAACATTTTTCGGAATTTTGTGTTTGTAACAAAAGACTTTTATCAATACTGCTTCCGTCAAATAGCCTTAGCTTGGCTACAGTTGAAACCTGGAAAAGTAATAAACTTTCATGTAATTAAAAGATTCTTCAAAAACAAAAAAAAATAGCAAAATATGATGATTTGACACAGAAAGAGTCATTAGAATGCAAAAGCAATGGAACTCACTGGGGAGAGAACTTTCAAATTGTCGGTATTTCGAGTTTTAATTTTAAGTCAATGAATATCCCGATGATGAGTTTATATACAGCTTGACTTCTGAGTCATCGTATATCCAAGCGATGACTAAGTATTAAGTGGCCAGCAAAAATGCTTCAAGTAACAAACGCACCCAAAATAAAGAGTTTTCAACAAATTCGGATTGCCTCGATTGTAACAACTTTTGAAGTTTTTTCATAAATTAAAACAGTAACGTTGAAAATATTCAATGGGTACAAGGCTTGTACGATCCAGGAGAAATCCTGTCATAATTCAAATTCAACGTATTGAGGGCAGGCCATTTACCCTCATATGTATCAACCCAGCCTTTGATCCCACCGCGAGGCAATATTTTGAATTTTTTGAGAGATGGGGCTAATAACCGTTGGCAGCAAATTGACACATCCTTAATTTAAAATTTTGACAGAATTTTTAGTTTTCATTTTTTTATTATTTCTAAACTGTCACTTAACCGACAGAGCCGAGGGTGTATTAACAGAAAGCCTCTACCTTTAAGTTCTTGACAAAAATATATTTAACTCATGTGATTCTGTGATAACGCAAAATACATAATTTTTGGGTGTGTATGTGACTTTATTAATTAATATTTTGGAGTTTTGGTACTACACAACACTAAGTCGATCAGTGGATTTACCATAGGTTTTGGCTGGCAACATTTCAATATTAATGTATAGCATTCTAGCATTATATCGTGAGAATTTAGTCCTGTTTTTCTAACATCAGATAAATAAATAAATGTATATAAATATAAAATAAATACTTTTATGACAATTTGTTGAACAGGTATACATCGGGCAAACCACCCAGCACATCTGTTTACGCCATCGTGTTAAATTGGCCGAAAACCGATGAGCTGTACCTTGGTGCACCGACCACGACAAGTGACACAGTTGTCAGTCTCCTTGGTTACCAGGGCACGTTTACCTGGAAAGCCACTTCACCCCAAGGAATTAACATTGATATACCAGCCATACCTGCTAATCAATTACCATGTAAATGGTCGTGGGTATTCAAATTAGATGGTCTACAACAGTATTAATTGTTGTTTAGTTATTTTTTTAGTATTTCTTCGCATGGAAGTAAACATATTTAAAGTACGAAAATCATGTGCCTGCCTGATTGGTGGATGGTGTAAGAGCTTTATGTGTCCTGTGCTCTTTGAGTGAAATAAACAAATTTTTTACTCAGATCAGATTTTGTTCTTTCTTTTCTGAAAAATATATTATAACCTTCTACGATTGGATTTTACCTGAATAATTTGTTGACAAGGTGTCCTATTATATCTCCAGATATACCAATAGATTGATTGCGTAATGACGACAGGTTCGCATGGTGCAGAAATTTGACTTCCTGGCTCAGGGTCACCCGGATTCTTCAGTGCTGTATGGCAACCGTGGCTCACACCGACTATTTTCGGGGGCCCATTGCTCAGTGGGCAGCGTGTTCGATTGCTGGTCCTCTTTCGATGTACTGCACAGGTTAAAGTCTCCCAGTGGATTTCAGGTATATGAGGGAATCACCTGAGGTAACTGCGGCTATCTTGGGGGTGGTTTTTACGAGCTTTCCTCACGGTTTTCCACCGTATCAAGTAAGGCAGAACAAGACGTGTATAATCCGTCGTCAAATAAGTGAAATACCCTTCAGTACGACGTTAAATACCATTTAAAAACACAATAGACTATTTTTGGTTTTACGAAGGAGATGTCGAATCTAAGCTTATGTGTATATCTGCGCCATTACCCACTGACTTTCGGGATTGGCAATTGTAAAGGCAGCTCTGGAAAAAGAAGATGCGTAGAAAGATACCTTAGATGTGAAGTCTCGCAAAAGATTGACGAATAACGTTTAGGAAGTATTGTATGGCCCTCTGGCTAATGGCAGTACGTTTTCAAGTTTATTCGATTTCATGCTGTCAGCGGTGGAGGAACATTATGATGTTTCTAACCGAGCATTTATGTATAAGACTTCACATTATGGTTGTGATGAGTCATTGTTTACTGTTGGAAGTATACACCCGTCATGTGAGTGACATACCCTTGGACACGGCGTTAAACTCCAACCAATCAATCAGTGTAATGTAGGAAATAAACAGACACCCGCTTAGGTCAACTACTGTTGTCTCATTACCATATACGAAGTTTACTTCCACAACATCGTCTTCCCTATAGGTCACGAAATTCACGTCTGTTACTAAGATATAGACCGGGGAATCCTGGTTTCTTGGAGTAGGTCTTCCCTATAAAATATAGAGTTTGTTATTATCTACGAACAACTACAAGCCCAAGATATATAGTTGTGGGTGTAACTTGATAATGCCTGTAGTCTGTTCATAAAACATTTTGGGAAATGTATGCAGCAAAAGAGACATCCCGTTTTGAAAATGATGGACATGAGGTACCGGAACCTTGTGTAGTTGACTCTATTTAGGCTTTTGTTCATATACAACAAACAACTGCTTTAAACAATATTTTATTCCCAAAATTAAATAAAAACTGAATTTTGAATTTAATTCGTTTTTATTTGAACAGAAATTCAGATTAAAATATGCTCTATCCAAAGTCAAAAACTTAATGTAACCAAAACAAAAAATTTCCAAACCGCGTTTTTGTACTGTCATGCAGGATATTCTATAAAAACGTAAAACAAAGGTTTTGTTTAAACATATATGGCTAGCTTTTTTAATATTTTTTATAAATCTGTATAGTTAAGTTCATATAAGTCACTTATCTAGTGCCGTGTGTGCTAATTATCATACAGCATTGTCTTTGTCTAGTTCAGATGTACCTTGAACCTCAATCTGAGCCACAGTCCACATCCTTTATCTGGTCACAGTTTACCTGAGCTACGTCCCTTGACGACCTACCTGAACCACTTCCCTTGATCACACAGAGCCTAGCTGAGTCACTTCCCTTGACCCCAGTCTATCTGGGCCACTTCCCTTGACCACATTCTACCTGAGTGACTTTCCTTGATCTCACACCGCCTACCTGAGTCTCTTTCCTTGACCTCAGTCTATCTGAGCCACTTCCCTTGACCACATTCTACCTGAGTCACTTTCCTTGATCACACACCACCTACCTCAGACACTTCCCTTGACCTCAGTCTATCTGAGCCACTTCCGTTGACCACATTCTACCTGAGTCACTTTCCTTGATCACACACCTCCTACCTGAGACACTTCCCTTGACCTCAGTCTATCTGAGCCACTTCCCTTGACCGCATTCTACCTGAGTCATTTTCCTTGATCACACAACGCCTACCTCAGTCTCTTCCCTTGACCACATTCTACTTGAGTCACTTTCCTTGATCACACACCGCCTACCTGAGCCACTTCCCTTGACCTCAGTCTACCTGAGCCACTTCCTTTGACCACATTCTACCTGAGTGACTGTCCTTGATAACACACCGCCTACCTCAGTCACTTCCATTGACCACATTCTACCTGAGCCACTTTCCTGGATCACACACCGCCTACCTGAGCCACTTCCCTTGAACTCAGTCTATCTGAGCCACTTCCCTTGAGCACAGTCTGCCTGTGTCACCTCCCTTGCTCACAGTCTATCTAAGCCATTTCCTTTGACCTCAATCTACCTAAGCCACTTTTCATGACGACCTACCTCCCTCGACCACATTCTATCTGAGTCACGTCCATTGACCTCAGTCCACCTTTGCCACTTCCCTTGACCGCAGTCTACTCAAAGTCGATTCCCTTGACCACAGCCTACCCGAGCCACTTCCCTTGACTGCAAGCCTACCCGAGCCACTTCCTTGACTGCACCACTTCCTTGACTGCAGTCTTCCTGAGTCACCTTCCTTGATATCAATCTACCTGAGCCACCTCCCTTGGCCTCAGTCTACCTGAGCCACCTCCCTTGACTGCAGTCTACCCAAGCCTCTTTCTTCCCTTGGCCTTTTTCTACCTGAGCCAGGAATCGCAAGTTCGAATTATAAACATGTAAAACTGACAGGTTCCTCAAAATATGCAATGCTATGTTGTTATACAAACGTGTGCAGCATTAACACGTGTAATTGGTAGGTTCTTCAGTAGTTGTAATGCTATATGCTGTTATATAAACATGTACAGCATTAACACGTGTAATTGATAGGTTCTTCAGTAGTTGTAATGCTATATGCTGTTATATAATCATGTACAGCATTAACACGTGTAATTGGTAGGTTCTTCAGTAGTTGTAATGCTATATGCTGTTATATAAACATGTACAGCATT
>JAUELC010088762.1:0-11960 GCA_031471745.1 Cryptochiton stelleri
TGTTGTCCCATTCCAGAAGCATTGAGAAACATAATCATCCATGGCCATTGTACACAAGAAACGATATTTTTAAAAAAATTCAACACTTTCTTGTGACATTTCACCTATGCGTTTCTTTTTTGACAGAGTATATAAAGCTGTAGCTTGCTCGTCATTCGTCAGTGATACCCCCCTGATATTTTAGGATTATTCCGTTACTTTGGTATATATTTTAATCCATTTGAACAAATTCATTGTCTAGTGTTACCATTACCGTTTACTATCTTTCAAACACAGATGTATCGTTGCTATTACGTTTAAACTGTTTAATACATTAAATAATACAGGCAAATTCCTAGATTAGAATCATTTTATAACTGATAATATGTTATCACCCATAACCACACAATCCTTGCCGGTACAGCAAAATTATGAACTGCGGCGATCAAAATAAATATACACACCATGGCAGAGACAAGTTATATTTTAAAAATTGCAATATCATTGTCTGAGTTGTGAGGAGTTTGAATGAAAGAGTACAAATAATCATAATGTCCTTTATCATATCTTAAGTTGGCACACCCGCAGTTCTTGAGTCATCAGGAATAATAATCGGTTTGTGCAGACCCAAAACAAAAGTCGTAAATTGTTGGTAATGTTTCTGAACCGTGGCGATGAAATAAAGTATAAATACCATTCCAGAAAAGTCGGTTTCATTGCCAAAATTCAAATGCGAAAAAGTTGTATAGTTTGTGAACAATGACGATCGGTTACAATATAAATACCACAAAGAAGAATCAAGTTTTTAATTATATTTGGTTCAGTACCAACAAGCGTTAAGCCCAGTTACAGGACTGATAACATATAACAGAGATATACATATAGATAAAACGCATTTAAAAATGTGATTATGTAACGGATTAAATTGTTAAAATACAAATTTTAAATTGATAAAAATCACGCGAAGGCAGAAAAGATTAAAATTTTCATCAATAAAATAAAAAAAAGAAACATAGCAATGCAATTATATGTACAATTTAAGACAATGCAAGAAGAATGTTTTGTGACATAGGAGATGAGACTTTTTTTAAAATATGCTAAAAGAGAATGCGTTGTTTGAGGGTCTGTATATTTCCGTTGTTGGAAGATTACGGTATGGGAAGTGGACGTTTACTTATATTCAACTAAATATGGCGAGTCTATTAATGAGTTGAACATTGATGGACTAACTTATTTTCGCGTGTTTGTGAACAATAGTAGCTAAATTCACTGATCCCTGTCACATTGAAAACTAAAGAAAAGTGATGAGCGAGATTAACCTGACGCCTGGTGGGTAATATATACTATACAAAGAATTAGATAGGACTCCCTCTACAATTATGCTGTTATAAGATCAGATGTAAACTGTACAATCTTTCCAGCTACCGGTCTTAATTCCATAGGAGCCCGATAGCAGGGCCAAATGTAACATATTTGTCTTTGTCTCTTTGACTCATGGCAATCGAAGCATTGTATATACACACTTACACCAAACGCTGCAGTGAAATACATTTATCTTCTGACAGCCATTTGTCCACTCTTTTGCTTCGATACAAAGAATTTCAGTTTATTTTCGTGACAGATCTCAAGTATAAGGTCTTTAAATAATGAGAAAATGACAGGGCCTATGTTATCGCGATAATTAGTGTTTGCACTGAGGTATTTCGTCTCTGTTCAGTATAACACAACGCAACTAAAGATGTACTTTGGAAGGTTCTGTACAAACATAGATATTCAACTTAATTTGTTGCAGGCCTTTTTTTTCTACTTTCGCTTTTTTCAAATTGTGCGTTTCTTAATTTACCATTTTAAATTGTTTTCTAATTTTTTTTTCACTTGTTCTCAAATTCATTCTTAACCATTTGTGGGCGTTTTATACAAGACCATATTTCCAGCTGGTCTTAAATAAAGCGTAATTTTCCCTAGAAATTAATGCCTGGACACAGTTCTTAATAAAACATCAGAATACTTAACTGATATTCTTTGTAACTTTCTCCGATCAACGTATCTGTTAAGAATCGATGCTCCTTTCCTTCGGCTAAGTGTGTGGGAAGTGGCTTACGGGAGTCATAGAGGTTTCCTCCGGACATAATATTCCGTACAGCATGTTACATCTTATTGTGACTGTAAAACATTGTCATGATCTGACCTGTAATCCGATCTGAGATGATTAAATGGAAAGTGATCTGAGGAGGAGATTTGACGGGACAAGCAGCTGTCAACAAAAGTCCGCCACAATGGAACAACATTATCTCCATTGGTATAATAACTCTTTTTTTTCTATGTAAAGATCGTGAATGTTGAACCTTATTCATAGTGTTCAGTTATACTTTATTCCATAGACACGGCATACATTTGACTTTAAAGTTTCACATCTACCTCGATTTTAACAGAAACTGTGCGTTTATTTTTCATCTAAAGTGTTATGTTACAACAAAGGTGATTATTTTAATGTGTTTGTCGTGTTAGTCACAGACTCGTTGAAGACACATAAATACATCTATCCACGTTGAATGTTATCGAGAGAAACGTGGTTCGGGTACATGCTGCTACAAGGAAAACCTCAAAAGCAATGCTGACACACATTATAAGCAACTCTCAACACACACAGTTTACAGTTTCTGATATCTCCTGGATTTTATTGGAATTCATCCGGACAGTCTTCTGGAGATTTGTATAGACTGGGGGCAAAAGGCAGGAATGAGAAAGTATATTCCCTTGGGATAAAACCATAGCCGTTGCAGGTTTACCAAAATAAATAAAATCGTTTATAGGAGATTCTGCGATTAATTTATTCTGATTTGTCATTCTTTGAGATGGCGGGCAGCCACATGTCGACATGTGAGGGTTTGTCAATATAAACTGGCTGATGAATAGCGGGGTATTTCAGTGTGTGGTGTTGACCTGATGTTAGCCCCTGGCGATCACTTGAAGCTGTCAGGATAGACGTCACGCTCGAAGCAGATACCCTACGGCTGGGATTAAGGGGCTTATCATTAAATAGGAAAATTACACTGCAGCTGACACGCTGTGGAATCGCAGACAGCCCGGCAATCTTAATGAAATGCCTAGGAGAGACTGGCACTGCCATCCGCCATAAAGAAATTCTTGATTCACTACTTCATACAAACATCAGGAAACCTTTCTGGAATTTGTATCAGCCTTAGATAACATGTACAAATATTTTTTGACAAATCGTTGAATGCACTTAGTGTAATAGATTTAAGGGTTATGTTGCCATAAATGGTTATACACATATACTGATCCAATTGGCTAATATAAGCAGAACACCAATGTTAGCATTTGGATTTCATTAAAGCCAGTCTATTGTTAAACATGTTCATCCTATTGGCATTTGGATTAGTCATTTTAAACTAACGTCTGTTAAACGTCCCTTGGGCTGCTGTTGGCACATGTCCCATTACCATAAGGAACACAAAGGGCAACAAACCATTGGATACGATGTTGAGATATGTTATCTCCTAACTCTGTTATCGTCGTTGTGTTCGTCATTTATCACTGTTAATTGTGTTTGAACGTGTCCGCCAAATTTATACTAATATGATGATTGGGATGGGGGTTTTGTGGCTAGTTCACGGGGTATCACATTATGTATAGTATTATCCGTCAAGAAAATTAGCGATATTTTGATTGGTCAATATGCCGGGGGTTATGAGACCTTACCACCCTGGAGATGAAACACCTCAACATCATGGCAGCCCTCGCGTCAATGTTTTTTGTCTAAATTCAATTAAACTTACAGCAGTAATAGCTTATTTGACGAAAACTAAATTCAAAACATATCTTCTTCACAATGGAAACATCGTTTATGGCAGCCCTTTTTGTGCATGGTCATCGCCTGTTTTCGATTTCAATGAAATCGCACAGCTTTGCTAGGGTAGTGATAGTGGCCAGGGGAGGTAACTGTGAACGTAAACACAGATCAAAGAAAAAGATTTTCCACTACTTTAATGTACATAAAATCTCGCACAAGGAGGCTAGACGGATAAAAAATTCGTTATTGACGTTTTTCACAAAATGTACGGAATGTTATGACCCTTTCACATGCGGATCAGGTTGTACGAGCTT
Organism: Cryptochiton stelleri; assembly: GCA_031471745.1. Lineage (NCBI taxonomy): Eukaryota > Metazoa > Mollusca > Polyplacophora > Chitonida > Mopaliidae > Cryptochiton > Cryptochiton stelleri. Next base: position 4,108 of record JAUELC010088762.1, read on the forward strand.
AAATACGGTCATCAAAGTCAGAACACCCTTGAAAAACACCAATGACTGATAATATTGGTTGGTAAGCCTTTACGTAAATATATTTCTTGAACAAACAATCGTCATTTAGATATATTCAGCTATATAAAGCTCTTTGGAGTTTTAATCCCACTGACTTACTTGAACGCATACAATATGTAACTATACTGTATCTTGAACCAATCGCACTGGAATGAACAACTTAAGGATTCAAAACAATGTTGCTTTCTTTTGCCGCGTTAACATCTTTTCTAACCCTATATCACGAACTTTATACGATAGTTCCATTCGACCACAATATATGAGGCAGCAGACAATGGGATTAGAAAAGACAAGAGAAGCATTTGACGAGTGTCACTTAAGAACAATTGGTAAAAATGATTGCCTCGCATAAATGCATTCATTCAATTTTCTGTGTAGGCCTATATTAAGGTTTGTTTGTTTGATTAGGGTTTTACGCCGTACTTAAGGTTATTTCACTTATATGATGGCGTGCCAGTCCAATAGGCGAGGGAAACCACCCCCGACGCCACTGGCAATAAACATTGACTAGATACAAGGCAATAACAGGACGTCACAACTGCTTCTTGTCGCCCCTTCGCTCCGAGAGCACCAGGGCAAGACGAAGCTCCCTCCAACCGCCCGCCCTATATTAAGACAGTTGACTTCAAAGTATTTCATACAGATGGTGACTCAAACTGCAGTCACTGAATTTATTTACATACATGTAAGTGGTAGTAAAATTTTAAAGTTAAACGGAATCAAAAGAAAATTCAACTTCAATACTTTTGCTGTTAGTTGAACATTATTCGATTGATTTATTCTTTATTCACTGAAAATAACATTTAAAAAAATGGTACAGATACATTAGTATGAAATATTTAGCGGGAATAAAACCCTTGATGAGTTTGTTATATCCCAACATGTATATACACATGCACGTTACAGTGAGCTAAACATGATATGACTGAGATGGTAAAGATAAGTGCGAAACAAGAAATATATTTTATCATTTTTGTTTACATTTTTTGTTGTAAATCATAGTAAACATGACTCACTTTTGTGTTGACAAAATGGAAATAAACAACTCATCAAAGTTCACAGACCCGTTCTATACGTAGTATTTAAAAACAGATAATAATAAGTAATACATTGTGATAGAAGAAAAATCTGAAACTAAATACAGTAATAACGTGACGTCTAATTATTGATGTAGATAATAGTCATTCTAACTAATTCGGTAAATCATGATAAAAATAATGTTCGTGACAATCCTAATGATATTGTAGAAAATCCTTATACCAATAATTTATAATAATGACTGGTAATATTGATAATACTGGTAATAATGACGACTTATACTGCCAATACAATTATTACTGAGACTACTATACCAATGACAATACTAATGCAAGTAATTAATATTAACGATAAGTATTAACATTTTTCTTTACAAGAGCTTTGAATGATTATGACGCTATGCATTTAGCAGAAGTTAATCACGTACTTTTCTTTTAAACAGTGATTGAGACGTAATTATCTTTGCATTAGGTCGTTCGATCCTTTTATATGTACAATGTAATATGCCAATCTAGAAAAGGAATAAGGTCGGTACAGATACAAAAATGCAGTTGACGCGTATTGTAATTGTGGACTGTTTCCAGCCTTATAAAATAATCAGTTAAATCAAAGGAAGATAACGAATATAGTAAAAAAAACTTGCACGCAAAAATGAGCATAGCATAATCATTAGTTTTGCTAAAAGGTAAACTATTAAGTTGTTCAAATAAAATGCTGTATACATGTAAGCAAGCTTACCTGTCGACATAATGAATCTCTCAATTAGTATATATATATTCGATATGGTAAGATATTCGATAAGATGACCTAGTAAGCTGAAAGTACATGCATTTGTTTTTTTGTTGTAAAGATTCAAAGTAAGTTTGTTTGCAATAAATCAATCATTTAATTTTGTCAACTCTTTACTGTTACCCTGGTAGTTCGGGTGCATGGGTTCTGGTCAGATAAATATGCACACGCATCGTCTGCAAAAAGTCTGATGTTCAGGATGGAGGAAGCTTTACAAATATAAATTGTATTTAGCAATCGTTCGCTCAGGGATGAGTCTTAATAAGCGTGCGTATCTTACGTAGAAAGTAATTTCCATGACGACACAATGCTTAAAGTATTGGTTGCCATTGTGTTAACGTTCAACTTAATCTCATATGTCTGGGATCTGATCAGGCGCTATTTGACTACTAGCTTTAACTGGCCTTTGTAAAGTGAGATACAAGAATGGTATGAACGCTCTAAAAATAAAGTTGGATCTGCATCGCACAATTGTAATAATTTGTATCATGTCAATTTGTTTTGTTAATAAGTCCCCCCCCAAATGTGCAGAAACGTAAGTGTTTTTGGTTTAAACCGATATGTCCACATCACTGAATCCTCTAAGCTTATTTTCCTTGCCTCAATTTCACAGCAATTTTATGGATTTATTTCCGTTTTGTAAATATTTCAAACTGTCACTATAATATAACACAAGTTCCCAATATTAAAGATATTCTATTGGAAACCCGAATCGTCAAACATATTATGTAATACAAACAATGATTTATATTGCTGTTGATTCTACGCGTTTAATTTACGTTAAATTAACTTGAATGCTTTAGCCAGAAGAGAGATTTTTTTTATCTATTCCTTGCAATTGATGCGTTGTCCACAGCAAATAGAATGAATGTATTTTTTTCATATCGACAGATGGTCAAATTACTCATAAGGCTTTTCCAGAAATGTTCTATTATTGTCTAGTACAGGCAAATGCATGAGTGCAGAAAAATTCGAAAACCTGCAATAATCATTTAACCCAATAAAAAGGACTAGGATCATACAACTATACTTGACACGTGGAAACCTTGTATATTTGGTTTGACTATTACAAAATGTAAACGTTAGAGCTTGTTATTTTTTAAAAGGTAGTACTCTTGACCTCTCTAAAAACCAAAAACTCCATTGGAGTCCTTTTAGTGTATTTTGTGCAGGAAATCCCTGGTTTTAACTCTGTGATACACATGTTTTTTAATTGTTGACTTTTCAGAATTTGTTAAATGTTGTTCACCGGATTATTATAAAAAAGAGAGTTATCTCCAGCTCTGTAGGTCAAACAGACAGACAATTTAGTGTATCATATACCATACAGTTTTATGAATATATTAGTTTTGGCACTTGGGTTCTACAATTTTACAGCAGGCAACTTAGCATGAGTTTCTTCTACATTTTATAAAAAATGTCCCATTTATAATAATTCATTCATATGTACATGTATGGGTGGATGACGGTTAATTGTTAAAATACAAATTCAAAGGTCTCCTCGGTGTGTATTCCCACCATACTACTCGTATACTGCCAACTTGACATTTTTTAACCAAAAAAGATTTCTAAGTGAGTCTAATCCTTGGCAATACTGTCCTGTATGCTGACTTTTCAGAACACGCTTTATTGTCAAGAGATAGTTCCAAGTTTGACCTTGTATTGTTAGTTTGACTTCATTTATTATGTGCCAACTGAGAAATATATAGATTGTAGGCCTCTCTTAATTACGCTCAGAAAGAAATATGGACCACGCTTTAGTTTATATACTGTGAAGCTACGTTATGCGTTAATCGTTAGCTGTGTTTTTTTTTACTCAGCTCTGATGGTATATGTGAGATTCAAGAGAGTCCAGCAGAGTAGTCTCCCTTATTATGAAGAACTATCTCTCTCTGCAGCAACTGATTATATTTTCGAGACAGTCCCTGTTGAAACTTGTACATCTACTGTGTCGAAAACAAAGTCAAATTGTCTTTATTTTGTTCTATAATGATTCAAAGTATTAGTTTAACTCGCACAATACACGATCGACAGCAATACAGTAATATTCATAATGAGAGATAAAAACATTGTATTTGGTTATTATAATGGATGTCGCCATGTTTAGAGTATATTATGAGAGAAAGACAAGCGAACGATTATGGTTGATTGGTGTCATTAAGACTTTGATGATTTTAATGGTCAGGTCATCGGGGAAATGGATTATGGTGCAGCATATGGTTATCGTTACTCTCGACAGAGATTGGCTCTATCCATTAAACTCACCGCCTCATTCTATATGTACAATAAGCCATTAATGGACATGGTTTTAATGAAATTGACCTTGCTTGGATGACGCTGAGCGGTCGTTTTATCAAACACTGTATATGCCTTTGAATAGAAACTCGTCCAGAAACAAATTCGACTAATTACACGCGACCTTAGAAGGACTAATTTTCAATTATTCATGAAAAGCGTTAAGGGTGTCACTGGAAAGCTAATAGTAGGCTTGCTTAATTGAAGTCTGTCAAAACCGGAGAGCCAATGATAATATAGGGTTAAACGAGGATGAGCTATTGTCGTATGAAAAGGGAAGATGTGAGAAGTTGTACACTGATAGACGACACCATTCAACGGTAAAACGTTCACCACATTTAACACTAGCCCATAGAGATATGGACTATTACATATGTTGGTTTGATAGTGTTTTACGCCACATTAAGCGGTATTTCAGACATTTTTTATATATATAGATTTGATCGATATTCAAAACTGCAGGATGATAAGTTTTGCATCAAAAAGATGAATCAATTGACATCAAATATCGGACACTTGTTCGGTCTTTATGTATCTATATATATGGAGGCAAGCAAATGTTTCTCTCTTCATTTATATCAAAGAACCAAATGTGTATGCAGCTTATGTACGAAATATAACAACATAATAACTACTGTTTCTCACACTACAACCCCCATAAGTCCACTCCATAGCCGTTGATTATTGATATCGTAATACACGAGTGATATCATCACACTGTGATACGTCACAAAGCGGTGACATCACATTTTCGACGTCATCACTATTGTTACGTCACGGCGATGTCACAACGGTATATACTTTGTTGCATGTGGACGTTCCAGAGCGGGAGCAATCGTTCAACGACGTCGCCAGCTTCTCGCGCACAACAATGTTTATTCTTACCAGCCATAGAAAAATACATATTTTTTTTACAGGAAAATCACCCCAAAAGTTCAAAAATATGTGTAGTATGAGAAGAAGATTATCCAACTCGAGCTCTTGTATGGGGACGAATTTCCCCCTAGTCTATTAATATAGACAGTCACTCGACTCCGGCTCGTGATTTTGCTAAATTAATAGACTCGAGTGAAATTCATCGTTATACACGGGCTCTCATTGGCTAACCTCTATATATCAGGACACTGGGCGTAGGACACAGTCCCTCTGGACATTGCTACCCTCCCCCCGGGACTTACCCGCCCCCCCCAATTATCAAAAACGACATAGTCATTACCAAACGTGAAAATTATCCACATCATCTCACTGCTAACCGGTATCAACAGATTTTCCTACATGTTGCAAACGTATGGTTGCGACTAGAATCCCAGCATCGTCTGAAATGAATATTAATGATGTAATGAGCATTACCTACCTCATGATCCTGTCTAGTTTGTAGTCGTACCCGTGGTCAGTATAGATTTCATAATAATTATCTTTATACATTTATTGAGCGCAGGCTTTATCCAGCGCACGGGAGACATAATTATCCAAATCCTGATCATATTTATTATCCATATCCATAACTGTCGTCAGCAAAAACATGATAATTGTATATCATAAGGTATTGGCCGATAGCGCTTTGCCCTAGAGATGATAATACCAAAACATCATAATTGTATATCATAAGGTATTGGCTGATAGGACTTTGCAGTAGAGAGGATAATACCAAAATACCAAGTAACCAAATTAGAAATAAAGCAATTTAAAAAATATTTAAGCCACAATCTTTTCAGTGACTTCGGGTCGTGATCATTATCCCAGTACATCATTATTTCCGTACTGGCACATATCATGATAACACCGTGGTCATTATTACCAGAGTGACATTGGTCATTATTCCCCTAGTGACCGCAATTATTTTAATCCTAATGATTATCCTTATTGTTCCCATAATGGCCATGACCATTATTACTTAATGACCCCAAACTTACCGTTATGAATTATTCACGCAATGGACCTGAACATTATTAACCTAATAACCGTGAAAATTATTTCCGCAAGGAAAGTGATTTCCTTACCCATTGGGATTGTTTCATTTAATCCCCCCTATCACCGATATCATAATCCACTCCTGACTGTGGGCATTTTTCCACTAATCATCGCGGTTAGTTTCGTTATCAGCGACATTGGCCTAGCCATTGTCAAGGTCACGGGCATTTTTACAGTCACGTCATGAACCAGATAAATATTTACATGTAAGTCATTATCGTTATGAAAGAATTAGCAATGTCTATGTCGTATACGGAAGGGCGGTGCCAAATCCTTACTAAATACAGAGTGCATCGTACACGTTCCAGGACTATAATGACAGAAGATCAACACAGAAAGACACATATTAAGAATTCAAAAACATTAGTTTTAAATCCATCTGAATATCATACAGAACTTCCAGTGACCAAACGTGAATCAAATTGGTAAACACTAAAATTTGCTCGACCAAGAACACAAAGTTATACCCTCAGAGGCTTGTCAACAAAAATGAGTAAAATATGGTAAGCTTGCCATGGAGAGCAGTATTGAATGGCAGCCGAGTATAGCGCCAATCTGTACCAGAAATAAGGCGATTGTGATCTTATGAAGAATAATATTTGTGATGAGCTTTTTGAGTGTCTTAGGAAAGCGGAGTGCCTCTCTGTGTGTCATTCATCTGTGGGTTTAGGCTTTCGGCGGATCCAATTTATATTAAAAAAGGGGAAAACCTAAAAATAAAGTTAGTTTAACAAGAAAAGAAAGACTATATCTTCGTTTGAAGAATTGATTAAAAAACACGAGAGAGATACATAAATCATTCAAGTGCAAGGTGAAATTTCCATGCCACATCGGTTGTGTCTCCATAAAATTAACTATCATTCAATAAATACTCACTTAAATCGTTCATACTAACTGATTGTCGCCATATGTAAATGGACATAGTATGGGAGACTGGTGAGGTTTGGGACACGGGGTGCAGTGGGTCAGGCCTTCTGCAGTCTATTTTTTGTTTGCAATTTGAATGATGACCTCATAATTGAAACGTTAGCCTCTCTTTCATTGTACAACAATGACATAAAAACATTTGGAGTGCAGTGTAAATAGGGTGAGTAAATTATGTAACTTTGCAATGTTTGAGTAAAAATTTTGATTGAAATTCGTTGTTAACCGGGTGACTGTGTATATGTGCATATATTTTGACTAAGCATGCACTAACTTAATACATGAACACTTTACACCTGCGCATACGTGAGCAGCCAAGGCACTAATTTTTTGGCGCTCCGTACATTTTTTGAAATTTTAACACATATTTTGTACAAAATAAGTCAACATCCAGAAGTGTGCCGGGCAATATCAGAAAGTGTCATTCTAACTCATTTGATCAGTCGTTAACATTAGCGTGAAATGCGAACAACTGACCCTCTATGAGACAATAAAAGTTGGCTGCCTGCTTACTTTTATAGAACTCTTTTACGTATTCTGGGCCCGGTTGCTGAAAACCAAGATTAGCTGCTAATAGCAGATTAGATCACTAATCCAGGATTAGAGATAGACCGTTAACATGACGTGACGTCATCTAATCCAGGATTAAATTTAATAGCGCTTTCTGGTCCCAGAACATTTGCACGACTTTTTCAAAAACGTTGTGACGATATAACGTTATGACATCAGAAACATGACGTTACAGAACATTTTTCGTCATCTTTGGAAGGCGACCA
>JAUELC010088873.1:0-11958 GCA_031471745.1 Cryptochiton stelleri
GCTGGCACGCCGACATATAAGTGAAATAACCTTAAGTACGGCGTAAAACCCCAATGGAACAAACAAACAAAACCTCGGGTTTCATTCAGCTGGTTGGGTTTCAAACATGTATCGAACTATCAGGCAACATTTACACTATACATGTAACCTGGTAACTGTATGTGCTGAAACAAAAACGAACAACAGGTATAAAGCTAAGAACATGTCGACCTTGCGATCCATCTTAACTCATCTTAACTCAACTACCAGCACCTCACTGCGCTCAGTTGTCCACAGTTTCATTGAATCGCATGCCGACATGTCCTTAGCTTAAATGCACCTGCATAAACTGTGTATAATAATAAATTTCCCTTCAGGACTCAGTACCAGTATTTATGTAACACTTACATGTTAAATTTTACATATCTAAGCATAAATGAAGTGTTGTATTTTTACAGTTGTTACCACTAGTTAGCTGACATGTACGTGTTCTCAAACATTTTATATTACATTAATTTTGATGACTCATAGCTATTATTATGTTTTGTAAATAAAGTCTAAGTCTTGTGCGTTTATTTATTTATTTTTTTTTATTCATTTGGCCGAGTGTCTTTGTATGCTACACGTGTGTCGTTACTGTGGTATGTTATGTGATGTCCTATGGCTATGTGTTTTTAATAACTGCCTATGAATAACATCTTTCAGTGGAATGTACATGTAGATTTGAAAATAATTGATATATGAACTATGACAAATACTGTCCGTAAGAGGGCATATTGATAACGACCGCATGTTGAAAATCCATCTTTGATTCTAACACGTGCGAGTATCGTTACTGTTGTTACAGAGGAAATGGTGAAACATGGATAAATTGAGATAGAAGCTTTCTTATGTTATATTTCAGATTCGTTGTAATGCTGTATGACTTACTTCTTCTGTTTCCATGCAGGGTTCTTTCCACCTGTCCAGCCATTACTACTTGTACGATATTTAGGTCTGGATAAATTGTCAGCTTCATTCGGTCTCTCCACTGGTCTTAAGGGTATAGCTACAATGATCGGACCTCCGCTTGCAGGTAGGTACACTGGTCTTACGGGTATGGCTACTATGATCGGACCTCCGCTTGCAGGCAGGTATACTGGTCTTAAGGGTATAGCTACTGTGACCGGACCTCCACGTGCAGGTAGATACACTGGTCTTAAGGGTATAGCCACTATGATTGGACCTCCACTTGTAGGTAGGTACACTGGTATAGTATATACGCAGCGACTATTTATATATATAAACCCTTCTGTTTTAGCTGCTGCTAAGTTAGGCTTGCTTTGCCAGGGATGGCCACCAGAGAGAGCTCTATTCACTATCCAATCAAAACCGTGTATCAGTCATCTCTTGTCTGTATTTTCATGCAAACACTCATTAGCTCCAGAGAACGACCGTGGCCCTGGATAGGGCCCCTACAACTGCAGACTGACACACCCCTTTAAAACATGACCTAATTGATTTTGTTTGAAATGCTCCCTGGTGTCCATCACCGGCAAACTGACCCTTATTTAGCAGAGGCGAACAAAAGTGTTTGTATATATAAAAAGCTGCTACTTCATGAGCGTACGTAGATTGCCGTATGACAATGTGGCATTGATTCCCAGCCTGTCAGACTTTAGCTATTAAAGAAGGTGTTGTTTATTTCTCACTAGGTACTCAACTTAAAACTATATAACCACTGGTTAGCCTTGTGTCAGACAGTATACCGTGACTTGGTGGGGTATTGGATCGGGTGTATGTTGTATCGGTGTCAGTAAACCGTGACTGGGTGGGGTAGCGGACCGGGTGTATGTTGTATTGGTGTCAGTATACTGTGACTGGGTGGGGTATCAGACTGGCTGTCAGTATACTGTGACTGGGTGGGGTATCGGATTGGGTGTCAGTATACTGTGACTGGGTGGATTATCGGACCGGGTGTCAGTATACTGTGACTAGGTGGGGTATCGGACTGGGTGTCAGTATACTGTGACTAGGTGGGGTATCAGACCAGGTGTCAGTATTCTATGACTGGGTGAGGTATCGGATTGGGTGTCAGTATACTGTGACTGGGTGGAGTATCGGACCGGGTGTCAGAATACTGTGACTGGGTGGGATATCGGACTAGGTGGGGTATCGAACTGGGTGTCAGTGTACTGTGACTGGGTAGGGTATCAGGATGGGTGTCAGTATACTGTGACTGGATGGGGTATCAGGCTGGCTGTCAGTATACTGTGACTGTATGTGGTATCAGACAGGGTGTCAGTATACTATCACTGGTTGGGGTATCGGACTGGGTGTCTGTATACTGTGACTGGATGGGGTATCGGACTGGGTGTCGGTATACTGTGACTGGATGGGGTATCGGACTGGGTGAGGTATCGGACTGAGTGGGGTATCGGACCGTGTGTCTACGGTATCAATATTCCAGTGAGGGAGCGCTCTGGCGGCAAGGACCGTCTATCATAAAGTGACACCGCCATCATATGAGCGAAACAACCCCAACAACATAGTATAACCATTATTTGACTTACACGTGCAAAAGTAAATGAAACTGGAGCTAAATGGGTTGCCATTGTTTATCTTTTCAGGAGTTTTGTTAGAATCCACGGGTACGTTTGTAGCACCATTCTGTTTTGGTGGCGTGTGTATGTGTATTGCGGGAGTGCTGCACTGGTTTATGCCGTGTGTAGGTCGTTCTGTGGTTAACATGGGGATGTCATTAGAGGTAGACTCGGCCAGTAGTGACGGAGGCAGCCAAACGGAAGAGAGCACGCTAGATAGTGACGAGGAGAAAAGTCGAAAAGAAAGTCCATGGGCCGACCAGTTTACAGTGTGAAACTATAATCATTATTATTTTATTGAAGACAAATCCAGACTGAAATGTACACTCCAAGTCACACTGTAGGCCTAAGTGTGCGAGGAGTGACTTGTAAGTGCTGTATGCATTCAACACTCTGGAGTGTTGAAAACAGCATTCAGTTGTGTTGAAAACAACACTCGGCAGAGTTGAATAGAGCACTTATAAAGTGCAGTCACACTTTCAAGTGGTAATCCCACATTTTAGTTTTTAGAGAGTATACCGTACTTTAAACGGTACAGATCTGTCATCTTTGCGTCTTTCATTTGATAACGGCTCAGGGTAACCGGTGTGATGTAAAAGCTCAGGGTAACCGGTGTGATATATAAGTTTTCTCCAATTCTATTTCAATCTTGATATAAATTGTGTACATTAGTTAAAAAGGACTATATATGTACAACTTCTGGATGCAACGATTGAACATCATTCCTAAAACATCTTCCAGATGATTTTGACGGGTTGTGCTATTTAATTGAAAAATTATTTGTTTATATCTCCTCTCTATTTGCGACAGGGACCATGACACAATTTAATGAGAATCTCAATTATTAAATAATTATATTTTTTGTTAATGTATAGAGTGTATACACAAGGACTAGATTCGTACTAGATCATACTCCAACGAGTTCTTCCTTATTTTCTCCATGATTTTTGTTTGGAATTGTTTTTACGCTGAATGCATGTTTATTTACCATTCCGATACAGATTAAGCGAACTTTTTTCATTTATTTATGTACAGTTTCATATGACAGTGCCTGTATTTATTTAAATAAGCAGACATACCACTTTTGGAGAATGAGATATGTAAAAATGGGTGCGTGTGGATGTATGTTTGAATGAGATATGTAAAAATGGGTGCGTGTGGATGTATGTTTGAATGAGATATGTAAATATGGGCGCGTGTGGATCTAGTTTGAATGAGATATGTAAAAATGGGTGCGTGTGGATGTATGTTTGAATGAGATATGTAAAAATGGGCGCGTGTGGATGTATGTTTGAATGAGATATGTAAAAATGGGCGCGTGTGGATGTATGTTTAAAGGAATGTTGTTTTAGTGCTTGTGTTCTATTTTGCTGAGTGCTTTAGCGAATTTTGCTTCCAGATTATATTATTTTATTTGTTATGTGAGAATGTTGTGCTCTTTACTTGCGTACATGGGCCTATGTTGACATGGGATCATACAGAACACTTTTTGTTAGCGTTATATGATTTATATAAGTGCTGGTTAAACACCATAAAACTAACAATGCAATTATAGTTAAAGGGTAAGTATATAAGCTGTTCATTTGCATTTGGTTTCAGCATGAAATATCAATTATATTTTGGTTCAGCGTGCCTCAATGACTAATCTATTGTAACCTTGAGTATGATTTAAAACTGTTTTATGCGCCATTCGTAGTGCAAATCAGTGGAGCCTCAACTCTGACATTCAATTTACCATTCCCTGTATGTCAGTGAAATGGAATGACAGAACTGCGGTCCGATGGGTACATAGTAAAACTTATTTGTGTGTTGATTGGATGAACAGTACGTTGTTTCTAAAAGATACAAGGTGTACAAGTGTTCGCTAGCTATTTAAGAGTACAGTTTATATAATACTTTTACTAAAGGATTAAATGAATCTCGGATTCATAGTAGTCTATATATCCCATACCGTCAGGCTAAATTGTTTCGTGGTATATAACAGTATAAGATAATATTGTCTCACTGACTATTGTATATATCGGTAAAAGATAATATTGTCTCACTGAGTATTGTATATATCAGTATAAGATAATATTGTCTCACTGAGTATTGTATATATCAGTATAAGATAATATTGTCGCACTGAGTATTGTATATATCAGTATAAGATAATATTGTCTCACTGAGTATTGGTAGATATCAGTATAAGATAGTATTGTCTCACTGAGTATTGTATATATCAGTATAAGATAAAGTTGTCTCACTGAGTATTGTATATATCAGTAAAAGATAATATTGTCTCACTGAGCATTGTATGTATCAGTATAAGATAATATTGCCTCACTGAGTATTGTATATATCAGTATAAGATAATATTGTCTCACTGAGTATTGATATTTGATCATCATGCCAAGCTTAAATTTGAAGTGTGTTTTTGAAACCTGTAAATAGGCCTATCACAATATTTATTTTCCCTACATTTATATATATACTGACCGAGTTTATTCATGACTACTTAATACTTACTATGTAAGTCTACTCCTGTGTCAGACTCGTCCGTCAACTCATTGTAAATATATCCGTGAGGTTAGGTTTAGGATTAAAATCCTGATATCATCCAAGTACACGAAGTTTGTTTTTCTTCTAATTGTTACTTTGCTGGTGTTTCGTTGTACTCAAAGATATTCCACCGATGTGATCGATGCTGAATTTTCGACACTGGCTTTCATGACCGTTACAGATTGTCGACGACAAAAGTATATAAGCCTATAGGCCTTTCTCCAAGTCCTCCTGCGTTTGAAGGAAGAATGTTAGAACTGGTTCTTCAAAAGTTTCGGTAGTGTTGCTCTGTTGATATTTTAACGAATTTGCATCTACAAGATTGAACCATCAATGGCTACCTTATGCTGCTTCAACCGGGTCAGGGCGCGATCAGTTTGTTGCTTAAACAGGACGGACACTAAAAACAATACAAAAAACTTAGCCTCCGATATCCGGTGCCCAGTTATAATGTCCGCCATAATTAGTTTTAGCTTGTCACATTAGCGGAGTCACATTTTTTATATGAAGTCATAATTTCAAAATGGCGGCGGCGGCGTTCAGGTTCAAATAGTAGACCTTGGTTCAAAATCCTAAGATTCGTCAATTCAAATCAGATAATCACGAAACTTGGCATGATTGTTCTTTGGACTATTGCGCCTCTTTTGACGGTCAGGTTTTGATACGACGTTATTATTCAAAATGGCGGCCGTGTTCCGGATAAAAATAGTTCGCTCCAAAATGCTAAGGATTCATCAATTGGAATCAGATCGGCACGAAACTCATCTTCTCTAGCCAAAGGTTTTATTCCGAGCTACTCTCCATTGTAATGAGAGTATCTCGGAATAAAACCCTTGGCTAGCGAAGATGCCCGAAACTTGGCGTCTGTTGATAGTCAGATTCTTGATATGACGTCATATTATCAAAATGGCGGTGACGTTCCTGGTCCAATAGTACGCTCGGACTTGTTTCACTATATAAAAGTAAGTCGTTAAAATTTGCTAATTCCCGGTAAATGGTGCGTACGTTTTTAGACTAATTCCAAGTGGGAGGAGCGTTCTGATTGACGGAGTTACATGTATGAAAGCGTTCATAAAAAATTACGTCATAATCAGCGACATCATTGGTAGAAGACGAAAACTGTGATGTAGTGTTTTTGACGTCGTAACATTATATCGTCACATCATATCCTTCTGCAGATGTTCTAAAAACGTAAAAAACCGTTCTAGAAAAGGACATCGACCCTATAAAATTGTCAGGTTTTCGCCTATTTCACTTATGCTGACAACTGTTCAGATATGTTACAATTTAATCTTCATTCATAATTTAGCATTCGTATCAGAATAATAAAACTGTTAAAGTATACCATTGAGGGAGTTAGCAAAATTCAGGTTCCGGGTAGACCAGACTTATTTCCGGCCTCAACTCGTGAAATATGCCTTGTCTCCCTCAAGCATATGCTTACACTGTATACTGATTTGACCTACGATGGTTTTTTGGATAAATTTAGGCTATTAAAGCGTGAATGTGTTTGTTGTTTTTCCAGGAAAATATGGAGAGGATTATGGTGTGATTGAAGAATCTTGTTTTCCTTATACTGGTAGAGACGACCCCTGTAAACGGTCGTCATGTCGACGTCATTTTACAACCAATTATTATTACATCGGCGGTTTCTATGGGGCGTGTAACGAAGTGCTAATGAGGGAGGAGCTAGTGAAAAATGGACCGATCGCTATCAGTTTTCAAGTTTATTCAGACTTTCCACAGTACAAGGTATTTAAGCTCAGTCGGTACTGCTCGCCTATCTTCTGTTGGGTATGATTGGACCGAGACTAATGACTGCCCATTTCTGATGTTGTTGTAATATTGCCCCCCCCTAAATTCTAAATATGGGTTGTGAAGATAATCGTCAAATTGTTCTGACTAGCTGATTAAAAAATAGCATAAACCAAGAAAACAAAAACATTGTGGCTGGACCAATACATATTGAAGGCAGAAATGGAGAGGTTTAAATCTATGTAAAAATCGCCGGCCTATCTGTATAACACGCATACGCCATTATTTTTGTTAAGGTTAACAAAAAGATGGCCGTCAATATATTAGATTTAAAGTCTTGACGAAAGGAATGTATTAATGTTGGAATGAATGTAATCTATGCTAAGGTTACAAGAATAGCATGAGGGCAAGATACCAACACTTTACACATATGGAGTTGCTTGATTCTGAAGCTCATGAACCATATATTATATAATCTCCAAGATCGAATCTAACCATTTAATAAATCTTTGTTTTTATCCCCACACAGGGTGGTATTTATATTCACACCGGCTTGGAAGATCACTTCAACCCGTGGGAGATCACTAACCACGTGGTTCTTATCGTGGGTTACGGTCAAGACAAGGATACCGGCGAGAAATTTTGGAGTGTCAAGAACAGCTGGGGAGCTAAATGGGGAGAAAGTGGTTATTTCAGAATTCTTCGCGGAGTCGATGAATGTAGTATGGAAAGTATGGCGGTCGCTGTATTACCCGTGGTTTAAGACTACACAAAACATAACAACAACAACAGTAGTTTTTGCCGTTTCTCTGTGTAATTTTATTTACAGTATTTCCCTTGTAACAATGGAAGTTATTCGCCACAGAACCGACAAATGTAGTGTGGAAATATGGCGGTCACCATCGTTAAAGAATGCACAACATTCGTTTACCTTGACTGTATAATTATATCTACATATATTGCCCTTGTAGTAAGAAAGTTATTTGCCGCAGACATCGACGAATGCAGTATGGAAGTACATGAGAACGCTGTATTACCTTTGGTTTAAAATTCCACAAAATTCCACAAAGCTGGTCTTTTCTATTGTTTTACCTTGTCTTGTATATTTTATCTATATTGCCCGTGTAATAAGAAAGTTATTTTTATACCTTGGCCTACTGTCATTCCATCAGCTGTATTGTAAATAAATTAATATATTGATATCATTTTGTGCGGTTTATAAACTTGTATACATGGAAGCTGCTTAGTGGTCTTGGTGGTTTGCTTTTACTGCTCGCGACTCTAGTGTTTACCCCCTTAAAGTTCTCAATAAGCTTAAAAAAAACTGAACTAGTATTTGTTGTAACTAAGATAACCAAAAGAGTAATGACGTAGGATGCGCAGGATATCTTTTATTGATCAACTCCGCGCAGTCTGAATTATCAAAACAAAAAAAATGTTGAATCATAGGTAATAAATATATTAAAAAGTACCTTTATAAAACAATCACGTTAGAAGCGGATCATGCACAGGCTTCCCATTCAATGTCTTATTTCTATATGCCAAATGCATGAACAAACTAAAGAAAATTATTTGGCAACTTGAAATGTAAATTGTTAAAGAAGATTTCCCATGATTCTGCAGCCCTGTGTTGTAAGCGCAGCTATTCCGATCATAATGATGCTATCTTTACTTAGCACTGGAGGAACATTCATTTTCTAACAGAGCAAAACACTTCACATTTTATGATTCGTGTCAGTGTGGTTATTTACTGTTGGAGTACACCGCCGTCATATAAGTGAAATACCCTTGAGTACGGCGTGAAACACCAATCAAGCAATCATGATTCTGCAGGCGAATGGCAATTTCCAAACTCCATGTACTGTACACTAGATGGCGCTACATTTAAAAGCTGTCATTGGAATTGCTTCCACGCCGTTTACCTGGAGTAAATGGGGCGTTGTATATTCTAGTTAATAGAGTTCTGAGATGTTCATGGTATCACCCAAAATGTTGATATTCTCCCTATTATTATATACTATATAGCAGTGAATGCAACAATTAACAATGTGAACGTGCAATAAGACGGCATCAACCAGAAGAAGAGAAAACATTTTCCTGATATTTCACGAACCGTACTTTTTTAAAAACAATATTCCACATGTATACGAATCACCCATGATATATAGATAAGTATATTATAATGATGTAAATGTAATAAACTTTTGGCGACTAATACTACTCTTAGCGATAGTATTTTATAATCCCATTTAACGTTGGGAATGGCACCATCTGGGATCTGCAACAACGAAAAAACCCTGATGTACAATCGTAGCCTATCGATAGAATTTGTAGGACAACAAACTTAGCTTTTTAAATGAGAAATAGCTGTTCAATTGTTAAATATAGGCCTATCTAAGAACAGCTGTATTCACAAACTGAAAATAACTATAGAAATGTTAGATCCGCATCTCATATATAGCTACAAAATCTCTTGACAGAGGGCTCACTTAGTAACAAAAAGGGGAACTTGTCCTTGAAGACTTGGTGCAATCACGCCGCTGAAGTACGACGTACAACCCCCAATCAAACGAACAGTTTAGCTGTTGTATTGGTGAGTCACCTTGGGTTCAGAGCTGGACAAGACCGTTTTATTTATTTTGGCCGTTTAACTGACTGTGGAAGCAAAACAAACTATAAAATTAGTTGCAAATCAGTATAATGTAAATGCGCATGCGGCAAATGTGAATTAAATGCTCAAAGTGTATAAAATGTTTCACGGAAATGTTCAATTGTTATCTCTATATATTCCTAATGAAAAAACAAAGCAACATAATTTTTTTGTATAAATACAATAAAACAAATGTCTGACTAAACGGAATTCTGAACGTTCTGAACATGAATGTTATCGCTCATCCTGTTAAAAGAAAAGAAAAGAAAACCTAAATTTAAAGCTAATCTAAATCGACAGACCGTATCAAGCGGTTTTAAATGTCATTTGTAGAACTGCTTCATAATCTCGCGAGGACCATGTAAAGCATTATAATTGTATGGTGGACGTTTCAAACCACATTGTTTGTGTCTCCATAACATTCAACACATACTGACCCAAACAATTGATAATTGTTTGTCAGCGTATAAAGTGACATTCTATTTTTTGTGGCGATTTTAAAGGATAATTACTGAAATTAATGAAACGTTAGTTTTGTATCGATAAATGTGTGTTTATTTGATTGGTGCTTTACGCCGTATTTCACAGTGTTTTGGCGGAAAGCTGAAAAGAAACCTCGCGAAACCAGCCTGCAAGCTTTACAAGTCAATGGGAAGCGTTCCTTGTATGTACGTTAGGTAGGCAGGCAGACTCGAACCTGTTATATTTCTGGTCGGAAGTTTATTGATCGGAAGTATACAACGGCCCATTACCCCCAAGCCCCACGACATTGAGGTATTTGGGCAACTTTTAACGTAGGCCCCTACTGACTGTACAGAGTTTTGTTATATTTATCCATTCCGAGCAGTTTGAATTTCAGAATAAATAAAAAGAAGCATGCGTATTACACTTATAGCTAGAAGCTGTTTAGTTAAAACCACCAAGTTACAATCGGGCCACGGGTTTCGCATTTAATGTAAAACTCATGAACAAACTGAGAGAAAAAAAAAAACCAAACAATTTGACAAGTGAATGTTATAAATGCAATCTTGTACCAAACCGCCTATCTCTGGAAACTTCCGTCCCCTTCGAGTTTCGGCTTTTGTGTAATGAATTGCTATTTTTAAGACCTTTGGGACATATTTGTCGCTGAACACGAACTTGCATCCCACGTAGATAAACGTATAGCAAGTGCATTACACACTTGATAAAAATTGGCATAGAGAATATCACAGCATAGAAACTAGGGAAATAAAATAGGACTATGTTACATAACATGAGGTCGAACCCACCAATGCAACTTGATAATCATGTCACGTGAAGAGGTGAAATGGCGTGAGAGGTGATTGATCAAGTCAAGGGTCAAAGGACTGGCTTTGGCTAATTGATATTTACTATAATCAGAAGTCTATAAACTAGAAGTATGCAACGACCATTTACTCCAGCTCAACGGCGTTGAAGCGCTTTAAGGACAGCTTATGAAAATCGCAACTCACCTGTTGAATCATGGGAAACCCTGTTTAACTATTTGTAACCTTTCTAGGTGACAACAAATTTGTTTATGTTCATGCATTTTACATTAATAAGACATTACATGGGAAGTCCGTGAATCGTTTGCAGCTTGATGGTTTTAATAGTGCCTATCCCCTTTTCGCTATTAATTCATTACCCATGATTCACGATTTGTTTTTGAAACTCAACGTGCGCGGAATAGATAAATATAATATCTCCTGCGCAGCATACGTCACATGAAACGTTAAAAGCTGGCAAAATATCGTTGAACTGGCACAATGGGCGCTGCTCACTTCTGGTTAACAGACTTCTGCTACAACAATATGCCTTGTTACACACATGATCAATCACCGCAGTGAATCAAAGGTCTTACAATAATAAATGGTTATAAACGGTTAAACAAAAGTTCCCAAGATTCAATATAGCCTTGGATATCTTTTTGTTGTGCAATATTAGTTGCGGTTACAAGGGCAAAAACTGGTGGGTCTGAGTCGGCTCTAATTATAGTTTTTGCGTTTAAACGGGCGAAGCAAAGGTGAACTAAAATATCCCGCATCATGCAGACAGTCCATCCTTTTCCGGATCAGTTTAGTTCACCTTGCGAACCGCCATTAACAGTGATTGAACGGTGAACTAAAATGACCCGGTCCAATCCTGATCAGAGCTGGGTCATTTTAGTTCACTAATTCAAATGCCCGTGTGACCGCGGCTATTGACACCTGCGATGACGTAAATATAAGCCATTGGACTCTTTACCAAATCGCCATATAGCCTTCTATAGTAGGCCTATATAACATCTTTATCTAAAAGGTAGATAGTGGGAGTGTCAGTCAGTACTGTGCGGTCTGTACCTCAGTTGTAGATACTCTGTTAACCGCTGTGATTGTCGGCCGAAATAGCTCAGTTGGGAGAGCGTTAGACTGAAGATCTAAAGGTCCCTGGTTCAATCCCGGGTTTCGG
>JAUELC010088984.1:0-11957 GCA_031471745.1 Cryptochiton stelleri
TTCATCTATGTTTATGCCCACAAGATAGTAAGGCGAAATGGAATCGGTAAAAACTTGTTTCCATGTGACACTTTATGTGGTGTTTGTTGTTCACTCAAGCCACTAAATCAACCTAAACAGAGAGAGAGATCGTTATAGAAGAAAGTCATTTACGGTGGAAGAGTCTATTTTGGAGATAAAACCTGCGGGAATAACGAGTTCCCGCTGAAAAATTATGTGTATCGCAGCAGTTTTTGCTCACTGCACAAAAAAAAAACTTTCGTTGGAGTTACGTAATTATATGTGATGACTGCCATATGAAACAGTATAAATAATGTCATGAATGACACAATTTATTTTATTTTAATTAGAAACCGTGAAAAAAAAACCCAGCAGCTACCTTTTACCAACAAAACTTTAAGAAAAGTTTTAAAAAATAGGTTAAAATCAATTAACAGACAATTCTCTTATAGATAAACAAGTCTGTCCATCTTAAAAATTATAAAAGCCCGTATTAAATCAAATAATTCGAAAGTGTGGAAGTGACTATTTGTTTATCATCGTACTTGGAGTTGTGTCACATATAAAATTAAACTGCACCCTTATCGCATGAGTTGATTGCTCTCTGGAATATAGCGTGAATACATCAGACACCACACCCCATCATGTCACACTATAAGGACACTGGGGAGAACAGGCCATTCCTATAATCCCATAATGTTGAAGGCTTGGCATAGAATAACGAGTTAAAAGTTCAAAATCTGACTCCACCGGGACCAATTCTCGCAGACTACAGACCACAAGGCAGGTACACCATCCCTCTGCCAAATGTAACACCAGCGCCACTGATAATGAGAGCAGTTAATCGTCACACGGTGTTGATTGCGATCAGGATTAGAAATTGTGTAAAGCGAATTAGCAATGTTATGATTCTCAGAGAGATTGGGTCCAGGTTGTAAGACTACTTATTCATACAAACCCCAAGTGCTGTTTGAGTTTCGAATTTCTCACAGCTCTGAGTAAAATAGGTTATTGAACAAATCAGTCTATCTGTCGGGGACATTAACAAAAAAAAAACGAAATATTTGTAGTCGCATTGCTGTTATTTAACTCATCCATAGACACGAACTGGGAGCAATCTGTTACCAAGTTCAACCGCTCCGGAGTTCAATAAACCCCTTGGTAAACAATTAGTATACTGAGTCACCAGCGATCTCTTCGTATCTTATTAGAGAGCTGTTCCAAATGAAATAAAAGACCTGAAGTGAAATACTAATTCCACTAGGAGATTGGACAACATATAGTGCATGTATTTTTTTTAAATTGGTAAAACATTGACAAAAGCTGGAAAACTTTATATTTCACGTTTAGCGTTACAGGAGCTTAAAAACATATGTTTATATGATTGACCTTCTCAATGCTGCCGCTTTAAGGAAAATAAACACAAATGTAACATCTTTTAAGGGTTTGTGCATGTTTAAGTCTAGTAGTTTCTGTACCAATTCAGTGATTGACAAGTTAGCAGGCTGCTTAAATTAATATTTCAACATCTGACTGTATCGTAAAGTGATCGAAAAAGCTGTTCCAAGAACCACAGAAAGCTTTTGATGTAGAATTTACTCTTTTTCGAAAAGCCTTTTTTGGAGTGGTAATACAATATTTGCGTCAAGTTGCGCTCAACTATTAAAGCAGGTTGGCATTTATCAGTATCGCTACTTTCCCTTCCAGGTACCAAATGAGTTACCTTGTGTTGCTACCTGAGCAATATTCTGCAATAAATACAAAATAAGGAAGAGCACCGCTACGATACATTGTGTTACTATCCTTCAATAAAAGCAGATATATTTTATATCTGCAATATTATTATTTGTGATCCATCATCTTATGTTAAATGGGGAAAGATTGCCCGGCACTAGATTCTATGAAATCCATGATATCCCCAGACAGAAGAACCAAAACCCCCGTATGTATGTACAAATTATAGTTATGGACGTCCGATGATTAATACCAGATAGTATGTTAGTTATGTCTGTCTGTACAATGTCTAATAAACTAAACAACTTATTTAAAACCATTTTTTTTACAATTTGCAGTTATTGTGTTATCATCTTCATCTATGTTTATGCCCACAAGATAGTAAGGCGAAATGGAATCGGTAAAAACTTGTTTCCATGTGACACTTTATGGGGTGTTTGTTGTTCACTCAAGCCACTAAATCAACCTAAACAGCGAGATATCGTCATAGAAGAAAGTCATTTACGGCGAAAGGGTCTGTTTTTGGAGATAAACCCTTCGGGAATAACGAGTTCCCGCTGAATTATTATGTGTACCGCAGCAGTTTTCTATCACTGCACATAACCAGACTGTCATTTGAACTACGTAATTTTATTTTATATGTCTGTCATATTAAACTTCATAAATAATGTCTTGGTCGACGGAACGCCATAAGAAGGTCACCTTATGCCACAGGCTATAAGGCACGCACATAAACGCGCCCACAAATCAAGCAAACGTATGTGCTTGAACACTGGAGTTGTGTGATCCAAATGTTATAATTGAGGATACCACTTTTATTGTAATATTAATAATAACTGTTACTATTTGTGGACCGTCAACATAATGTTCAATTTAGCAGAATAGAAAGGATATAACATCAGCTATGTTTCAATAACAGAGATAAAACATATTAATCACTATACTTTGCTGAAATAGATAAACAAGAATCTTCCGATATTCAAATTCATAAAAAATGTTAGTCCCATTATGCAAGTCCCTTGTGAAGTGGATTTGTTTGATTGGTATTTAATCGCGTATTCGAGGGTATGTCACTTATATGACGACGGCTAATCCTCTTCTTACTCAGCCTCACGAAATACGGTGGAAAACCGGGAGGAAACCTCGTATAAACCACCAGCCGAGACAGTCGGAGTCACATCGTGTGACTCCCTATACACCTGTGGTCGACTGGGGATTCGAACTCTTACGGTACATCGAAAGAGCCGGATGAAGTGGAACATGTTGATGTATTATAAATTCTGACTCGGTCCGGACCTCTTCAGGCAGATGTAATACAGCTCCTGTTGATACAGTGACAGTTATGTTTAGGGCAGTGTTATTCTAATCGTCACCCGGTGCTCACTCCGGTAAGGATTAGTGATTGTGTAAAGCGGATTAGCAATGCAATGATTGGCAAAGAAACTGGATCCGTGTTTCGTAGACGTCTCGTACTAGAACTGTTTCAGTCTAGTATCTCTTAAACCTCTGAGAAAAGCAGCTTATAAAACAAATCAATCTATCGGTCAGGGATATTGACAAAACACATTTGTGGCTGGCTTTGCCGTTTTTTGCTTATCCGTAGTCACGTGGAGGGAAGAATCTGTTACCAAATTCACCCGCTGTGCGATGTCAATAAGCTCCCTGGTAAACAATTTGTTTCCCGAGTCTCCAGCGATTACTTGGCACATTCCGGCACAGCTGTCTCTAAGAAGTAAAGGACCTCAAGTTGCTTAAAAAAACATGTCCTAGATCAAAGCAGCCTATTCCATAATGTCGACCTTACTATCAAGAGTATAACGTGTTCATATTATGTCTGTCTTCTGTCTTTTTAAAAATAAAAATTAAAAATGCATACAGTACCAAGTAAAAAAAAAACAGCATTACTTCGCTAGAAAAATACTGCCGTTAGCGAGAGGGATGCTATGGGAAAAACATCTGTTCGTCAAGTTGCGTTCAATTAAACAGGTTGACATTTGTAAATGTCGTTACTTTTCCATGTATGTGTTAATTGCATTTCTATTCGTGTTATACTGACAGCCCGTTCACATTGATTGCTAACATTAATAAGAGATGAGCAATGTCATAATTTCCTACATAATCTGCTAATTATTTCAATCAACTTCTCAAATGAGAACAGACTTGTTTCAATCAGCTTCTCAAACGAGAACAAAGTGGTTTTAATCAAACTCTGAAAGGTGAAGAGACAAACGCTGAGAACGTTATTAAACCAAGTGAGACTTAGTGGCACAACTAGTAAGGTGGCATGCTATAGAATGTTGCACACAGATTCGTGAATTGTTGGCAATGTATATTGGTTGATTATTCGACGCGGCTACCTATGTCCATATTAAAATATAAAATTATAAAACAAGAATAAAGTCAACTTCCTCCCCAATTGTGCTCAATGCTTTGTCAAACTGGTTAACATCGCTTCAACAGTTTCTATATTTCTAAAGAGAATCACACTGGCACAGGGATGCATGTCACTATGTACAAAATAGAGAGAAGAATAGTCATGTGCATTTTTGATGCGATTTAACCAGTTTGCCAACGTCTAAAGCCCAGGTCAGATGAAAGCTAACTGCTTGTAAATTACGGGTTTGTGTTCTAAGAACATTACTTATGTCCATGCTATACGAAACCAATGAATCTATTTAGAATTATGCGTGAGAAATATTTAAACATTTGCAATTTATTTTATTTTATTTAAATTAAATAAATTTATTTTTCATTTAATTAATATCATCGTCATTTAGGGTGCACATATGCACAATATTTACATTGTAATTTAGTGACATACATGAGTTTAAAACAAATGACAAGCATCACCTTTAGTTCATCTAGTCAACATGAAAGTCACTTGTGATTCTTAGTCATCAACACTTATGGTTAGCTGTTATTGTGGCAGTTTTATCGGGCCATCATTTTGAAATATATGTCTTTGTCGATTGTCAAGATATTTGTATTTGTCTTGGGGATACCTGAATCGACAGTTTATTCATCAACCAACGTGTATAGCTTTGCAGAGTTATATTTTTAAATTTTGTTTTGAGTTACTTATTATCGTTTGCAGTAACGATTAGTTACAACTTTAATTATATATAGGAATAGTTAACAAATTGAATAATATTGACACCACGCTAGCAGGGAATGCTGCCTAAGACATCAATCAGCCATTGATTTTCGAATTTTTGAAAACTAAATAACCCTCCCCCTCCTTCTAAACCTTTGTTAAAGATTCATACCATCATATCGAGAGACAGTGATGGGTTTTTTCCTTCACAGAATTGCCAGAAACGAAGTTATCAGGACATTTTGCCTCTCCTTTCTTTATATTAGTAAGTCTTTAAGACAACATTGGGTTTTAAATTGCCAAGTATTTACAAATACAATTACATGTACTAAACATTCGCAGATGTTAGTCCAATCTGATTTTGATTTAACTGGCGTCCTTCGTTTACTGCTTCTGACATATTAAATAATCTAATATCTTCCAGATTGATATTGCTCAGTCTTTATAAATTACCCCATAATTTGTCATAAGACATGTTTCTACAATATTAAAGGAATGAACCATATAACATAACCATCATATAATATATTATTGATTCTGCAATTCATCAACGTACCATTTGAATTTATGTTGACGAGGCTATTGTGAATTTTATCTCGTTGCTATATGTATGTTTTTTTATTGTTTGCCTAAGCCACTAAACCAACATAAATAGAGAGAGATTATCGCAGAAGAAAGTAATTTACGGTGGAGAGTTTGTTTAGGAGATAACCCATCGAACATCGAGTTCCTGCTGAATCCAAAACAAACTGTCATTGGATATAGTTTATTATATTTGACGACTGTTATATTAAACTTCATAAATAACGTCTTGGTCGACAGAACGCCATACTGACGTCAGCCTTGACTTGGGGATACGTTAATCGACAGTTTATTCATCAACCAACGTGTATAACTTTGCAGAGTTATATTTTTAAATTCTGTTTCGAGTTACTTATTATCATTTCCGGTAACAATTAGTTGCAACTTTAATTATATATAGGAATAGTTAATATAAAAATTGAATAATGTTGTGGAAATGTGGATTGTTGATGTGATTTAACTAGTTTGCCAACGTCTAAAGCCCAAGCCAGATGAAAGCTAACTGCTTGTAAATTACGGCTTTATGTTCTAAGAACTTTACTTATGTCCATGCTATACCAAACCAATCAATCTTGACAATCAACAAAGACATATATTTCAAAATGATGACAATTTTATGCTCATTGGTATGCAATCTTTTTGTGTCAACGTTTTTTTCTTTTTAATTTGACACAATGGAAAAATAAAATAGCAGCTGCTTATTACCGACAGTATTTAAAGAGGGGTAAAAACAATAAATAAATACACAGTGTTCAAATAGGTAAACAAGAGTCTGTCCGTATAAAACCGAAACAGTGATGAAGATGATTGTGTGTTTAACTCCGTACTCATGGATGTTTACCGTATATTGCTAGTCAACGTGTTTTGCTCTCTGGAATAAATGACGATACACCAGACACGGCACTACATCATGTCACATTGCACTGGAACGATCCCTTAATGTTGAAGGCCTAGCAACAAAGAACAATTTTATTGAAGTCTAACATCTGACACCACCGGGACCCATTTTCTCAGATTGAATTAGACTTCCCTGGACTACAATACACCATCTAGCTGTCTGTCACATGTGATTATTATCGTCATACGTTGTCCATTGCGGTAAGGATTAGGGATTGTGTAAAGCGGATTAGCAATGCAATGATTGGCAAGGAGACGAACTCCATGTTACTTGGATTTCGTATTCTAGGACTGTTTCTGTCTATATATTAAACCTTCGAAAAAAGCAGCTTATAAAACAAATCAATTTATCTGTCATGGGTATTGCCAAAACACATTTGTGGTTGGCATTACCGGTTTTGCTTACTCCTCCATAGTCACATAGTGGGAATAATCTGTTACTAAATTCATCAGATACACTAGTTTGATTGGCCCTCTGATAAACAATTTGTTTCCTGAGTCAACAGCGATCACTATATATTTTCTTATAGAGTTATCTCTACGAAAGTAAAGGACTAAAAGGGAAACAATAATTCAACGAACGGGTTGGACAACAAATATTGCATTTATTTTGTGAAATTGGCACAAAATGGACTATGGCTGGCAAAATGTAGACTATAAATCTCACATTTAACGCAATAGCTGCTTGGAAACCTTGGACAGCTCCAACGTATGTTTATATGATTGACTATTTTAATGCTACCGGCAGAGGAAAATTAATACGAATGTACCATCCGTTTAGGCTTTTCTTATGTTTTGGTTTTAGTACTGTTTGTACCAATTTAATAATGGCAAGTTAGTTGTATATTTACATTAGCATTTTGACACCTGACTATCAATGGGATTGTAACGCGTGTGAAAAGCCTCAACCAGTGGATAAGATAAATACGTTGGATTTAAGAGCATCAGTAAGAAGTACTGTTATCACTGGTCAAGACTGTTGATATATTATACACATTCTGGATAAGATAAATACGTTGGATTTAAGAGCATCAGTAAACATGTATATGTATTTGCACTGGTAAATGCTGTTGACATATTATACACTTTATGGATAAGATAAATACGTTAGATTCAAGAGCATCAGTAAACAGTACTGCTAGCACTGGTCAATGCTGTTGACATATTATTCACTTTATGGATAAGATAATTACGTTAGATTTAAGAGCATCAGTCAACAGTACTATTAGCACTGGTCAATGCTGTTGACATAGTATACACTTTATGTCACGCGAACAGCGTCAAGGAAGAAAAACAAATCAGCAGTCTTTTTTTTGTTTTGCACTACACTATACATGTATATTACATGCTATATTATCTCAACAAATCGACTGTTCCGAACTCAGTATATCTGTATTAATGTTTCACAGTTCGATATGAACAATGGAACCTGTGTTGAACCATTCTGAACTAAATGTTGCATTCCATTAATCGCAGGGCACATTTCATACACATTCTACTTTTCCATGTAAAACTTTTTTTTTGTAGTGGGCATAACTTGTTTGCGTCAAGTTGCGCCTAACAAAACAGGTTGACGTTTTGGAAGTGTCAATTATTGAATGTGAATATACATTAATTCGTCATAAATATGACAAATTCAATTCAAATTATAGTAAATATTAATAGAGATGAACTGCTAGAGACGTTTAGAGGGCGCATTAAACGGCGTGCATAATGTTACATATATGGCGAATGTAAATCAGTTATAAAATATGCAATCATTATATGAAGAAGCGCCAGATGTAAATGGAGTGTTGTACACCTCATATTAAGTTTTGTACACCAACAAATGCTATCGGCTCAAGGTACAAAACGGGTGCAATGCGGACATTGACAATCTGTCCTACACTTGGCATGCCAGCTGATTAGACTAGCGCCGTTTTAATGTTTCCCAATAATCAAATGTTTCCCAATAATCAAATCTGATCATCCGTCACTATTCCGGTCCATTATAGTGCTGATTAATCCCCATGAGTCAATGTGTCTACGGAACAACCGCTATAGTACGCCATTGGTCGTAGCAAGTGGCAGTTTGATATATTCAGATCCTTGCTGATCATTTACAGATATACCCTTGCAAGCCATAAGGGAGTTCGTTATGTTTAGGAGAGACCATCAGAGGTCGTCTGAGTCATAGGTTGATTTAGCCTCTGTATCCAACTGCTGATTTGTCAAACAGGATAGTGACATTTCGAATTATGGACTAAAGCCGAATACAAGTATTTGCGATCCTCTCGTGATCAATGGGGAAACTTTGCCGGAATCTAGATTCTATGAAATCCATTATATACACATACAGAAGAACAGATACCTAGGTGTCTGTATTCTTATTATATAGTCAAAGATGTCAGATAATTATTTTACGAAAACACCGGCGATTATGATTCTGATATCTGCACTTTGTATATCAAATTATACAATTTTATTTTAAACCAAATTAATTTAATTATCAATATTATCCTCGTCATAAACCATAAATATTTATTACATACCTTAGTTACCAGTACTGTTAATTGAAAAGTGTCACGTGTAAGCTAAGTGAAGTATCCGTCCGATAAAAAATGAGATACTCTGTAATAAATGTAACATTTCACCTTGAACATTTTAATATATCATATATTTAGTTGTGGAATAGACGATAAACATCACGGACCTAAAACATAGTAATCTGTTTGAATGTGTACCATGAATGTTATAGATTATGGAACGCTCTACCCCTATTACTCTTGACTTAGAATTGACTTAGAATGGTTATTTTACCTTCATGAGTAACGCCTATGTTTTAAGGGTATCATTTAGCGTCATATAGATCTTTGACTTTCGTTATTGGATACAGATACGCTTCCTTTCGTATGGTTTGTGACATTTGTTTCTTGCAGCTCTCTTTACTAATTACTAGGATAAGTTAAAACTAATTCAGTGGCGATCTCTCAGGAAAGAAATCGTTAAGCAAGAACGTAGTTTCCCCATGAAGCGGGTAACAGATTCGCCAGACTACGCGACTCAAGGGTAGTAGAAATACAGCACGAAATAAGTATTGATATGTGTTCGTTTGGAGGAAAAGGAATAAAAGACGTTGACACAGACTTAAGGTCCTCTCGTTAAGTTATTCATTGCAAATCCACATTGCCAACTAATTTGATTTCATTTATTCATCACACAACATCACAGAAAATAAATTGCAATAGACATGAGTAATTAATGGTGATAATCGAATGGCGCTTGTTGTATCACACTTTGGAATTGATTAATTCGTTAAATCAAATATTGAAGAAATGAATGGGGTTAATCTGTCCAACAATGTCATGTCAGGTGATTAGACAAGTTTTAATGAAGATTCCAAGATGTCATACGCCACGGTTCTTGTTCAGATCCGTGCTAGAAACCCGCTGCAGATTTACATAAACATGCTATACTATGTAACAAAGAGGGGTGATATGTGAAATGGGAATTTGGTTGTATTTTGGTGAAAACTCTCAACGGTCTCTCAGTCATAGATTGATTTAGCCGTAAAACTTTCTTCTCAAAACCCCCTAGAAAATATCCGCTATTATTAGTTTTCAACCGCCTTTTCGTGATGAATGAGATTAAGTTTGCCAGTCTCTTGATTCCATCAAATCTATTATATCTCGAGACGGAAGCACCGCGATCAAATCATGCGTATTTTCATTATTGATACACATGACCGATGATTATGTAAGTAAAATTTGGGATATTGTTAGTGATGGCTCTACTATGTACCCTATATAAAAATAAACTATATATTTAGTATGTAAACCTTCTTAAAGATCTATACCATTATAGTAACAGACAAAGATTTTCTTTTTCTTCAAAGAATTGCCAAAAATAAGTTTATCAAGACATTTTGCCTCACATTTCTCTGTGTCAGTAGTTTTAAACAAATATTTTTTTTTATGACAACATGAGGTTTTTAAATTGCCAAGTATTTACAAATACAATTGCATGTACTAAAAATTCGCAGATGTTATTCCAATCTGATTTCAATTAAACTGGCTTCCTTCGTTTATTGCATCTGACCTATTCAATAATCTAATATCTTCCAGATTGATATTGCGCAGTCTTTATAAATTACCCCATCATTTTTCATAAGACATTTTTCTACAATATTAAAGAAATGAACCATATGACATAAACAACATATAATGTATTTTTGATACTGCAATTCATCCCCGTGCCATTGAAATTATATCGATGTGGTTATATTGATGCGATGAGCACCGACTCTCGACCACGCTTCAAGAAAGAAATGATGTTGTGTTATAATAGTAATGTCCACAAGAGAGTTAGCCGCAAGGGAATCGGTAATAACTTGTTTTCATGTGGCACTTTATGGGCTGTCTATTGTTCTATCAAGCCACTAAATCAAACCTAAACAGACAGAGATGGCTACAGAAGAAAGTCGTTTACGGTGCAGGAGTCTGTTGAGGAGATAAACCAATCGAGAATAACGAATTCCCGCTGAATTATTATGTGTATCGCAGCAGTTTTCGCTCACTTTACAAAAATAAACTTTCATTGGAGTTACTTAATTATATGTGATGAATGTCATTTGAAACTTTATAAATAATGTCATGGTCGCCGCAATGCATTTTTTTTTAATTTAAGAAACATGAAAAAATAGGTTAAAATCAACAAACAAATCTCTAATAGATAAACAGGCCTGTCCATATTAAGACTTATAAAAAAACCCATATCAAATCAAATTAATCCAAAGAGTGTGGAAGTTGATTATTTGTTTAACTCCGTACATTAAGTTGATTCACTTAAAAACCCACCCTGTATCCTTACCGCATGAGTGTTTTGCTCTTTGTAATAGATCGTGAATACACCAGATACGGTACCCCATCATATCACAATATAATGACACTGAGGAAAACAGACCATTCCTATAATCCCGTAATGTTGAACGCTTGACAATTAATAACTAGTTAAAAGTTCACAATTTTACTCCGCCGGGCACAATTATCGCAGACTACAGACTACAAGGCGGGTACACCATCCATCTGCCACACGTAACACCAGCCACATTGATATTCAGAGCAGTAAATCCCAATCGTCACACGGTGTTCATTATGGTAAGGATTAGGAATTGTGTAAAGCGGATTAGGAAAGTAATGATTCGTAGAGAGACGGATCTATGATGTAAGACTACTTATATGTACAAACCTCCAGGACTGTTTTCGTTTCGAAATTCTAAAAGCTTTTAGTAAAATAGGCTATTAAACAAATCAATCTATCTGTCAGGGATATTGATACAAAAAGAAGAAATATTTGTGGTTGGCATTGCCATGTTTTGGTTCATCTATAGTCATTAAGTGGAAATAATCTGTTACCAAGTTCACTCGCTACGCCAGTTCGATAACCCCCCTGGTAAAGAATTCATTTCCTGAGTCACCAGCGATTTCTTCATATCTTCTTGGAGAGCTGTTCCAAATGAAATAAAAAAATATCAAGGGAAATACTAATTGCACTAGAGGATTTGGACAACAGATATTGTATTGTTTTGTTTTTTAAGTTGGCCCAAAATGGAAAATAGCTGGCAAACTTTTTTTTATATATATTTAACGCGTAATGTAACAGCAACGTAAAC
>JAUELC010089317.1:0-11955 GCA_031471745.1 Cryptochiton stelleri
GTCCAATACCTGACCAAATCACAGTATACTGACACCCTGCCTAATACCTGACCAAGTCACAGTATACTGACACCCTGTCCAATACCTGACCAAATCACAGTGTACTGACACCCTGTCCAATACCTGACCAAATCACAGTATACTGACACCCTGTCCAATACCTGACCAAATCACAGTATACTGACACCCTGCCTAATACCTGACCAAGTCACAGTATACTGACACCCTGCCCAATACCTGACCAAATCACAGTATACTGACACCCTGCCTAATACCTGACCAAATCACAGTGTACTGACACCCTGTCCAATACCTGACCAAATCACAGTGTACTGACACCCTGCCTAATACCTGACCAAATCACAGTGTACTGACACCGGGCCAACCAGGTTGGCTGAGTGGTCTAGTGAGTGTTATCCCAAACCAACCAAAAATACAGTTACCGTTATGTTGAGTTCCAAGCAAGAAAGAAACAGGTCTTTAGTCTAACCAAAAGTCTAATAACCAGTTGAACGGCATTATGGTTTTTGGCCAGCTTTTAACGTTTCATGTGATGTATGCTGCACAAGAGATATTATATTTATCCATTCCGCTCAGTTTGATTTTCACAATCAAATGTTGAATCATGGGTAATAAACTAAAAGCTAAAAGAGGCTTTAGACACTATTCAAACCAGTTGCAAGCGATTCATCGGTTTCCCATTTAACGTCTCATCTTTATATGTAAAATGCATCAACAAACTGAAGAAAAAAAATCTTTTGTTAATGATAAAGGTTTTAAATAATTAATCAGGCTTTCCCGTGATTCATCGGACGAGCTGCGATTTGCAAACTTCATATACTGTGCACTAGACTAGAGGGCGCTACTCTTACAAGCTGACTAGAAATTTGCTTCAACATCGTTGAGCTGGAGAAACTTGGGCGTTGCATACTTCTAGTTAATTAATTCATGGCTTAATCCACGACCTTCCAATGATGAGGTGGACTGATATCACAGTAATGTTATCTCTCACCTGAAACTCATTTATGATATCTTTGATGTGATATCCCATGGTCATGTTATCTCCAATCACCCGACTAGATGCCTGTAGCTTGTGAGATTCAATCAGTAGCCCATATACAGAGACACCTGCTGGCAGAATTATACCATCTTTCTCAAGGCAGGTTACTCTGTAAACAAACATAAATTTCTAAATCAAAACATTCGGTATCATTCAGAGAAACATTTCAGTTTAAAAGGCAAATAACGCTGCTGAGCAATACAGAAGTCTCCTGACTTTTAAATGTGGTATGACCAATTGAAAGAAAACTGGTGATGCAAAATATAGACAAATTTAACTGTGTGAAACTCAAACTTGACCAGTAAAGTGTTATAAGAAAGCTGTAAACAAATTTCAGTTTGATGCACGGAAGTGTTACAAAAAAAACAGTCAGACAATTAAAACTGTCAACGGCAAGGCTTTCCATGAAAATTTTAAACGTGAACTGAAATCACTCACCTAAGTAATTCTACCCTACATGTAGCTTTTATTAACTAGGTGCGTGATTCTGATTCAGCACAATGTTAAATCTACTCTTCAGTGAGAACCAAAAACAGCTCACCTGGGTCAGTTGGCAAGAGGGATTCAAGCACAGGAGATTGAGCTCTCGTGTAACGCGCAAATCTATGCAACGGCACAGTAAACAAGTGGTGGGCGGTTGGTGGGGGCTTCCTGCTGCCCTAGTGCTTTCCGAGCTACAGGGCAACACAAAGCTAATCGGTTGTGGTGTCCTGTTATTGTCTTGTATCTTGTAATTTTTTTTAACCACTGGCGTCGGGCTTGGTTTCCTTCACCCATTGGGCTGGCACGCCGTCATACAAGTAAAATAACCTTAAGTAAGGCGTAATACCCCAATCAAACAAACAAACATTAAACAAGTACAATTTGTGTTTATTTAACCATAAAATGTGAATTGACTCTGCATTTACTTGAGTAATGCTAAGTCCTCCAGTACTTGTTGGTAGAAGACACCACTAGGTTCTATCAAATCCACAAAGATGCACTGAACTTTATCCTCATCTTTTCCATCCTCCATGTAGCTGTGCTGAGTTTGGAAGCAGTTTACATCTATCCCGTTATCCTGTGAGAGTCTGGTTAAGATTTCTCTCTCTGAATACTGATCAGATTGTGAAAATAACCGCACAGTAGAATATCCTAAGTTAACAGCCTGTAATCCAATCCAATTGAACCCATGTGACATGTCCAGTAGAGTTAATGGTGTGTTTGGACTATACTCCTGTCTCAGTGTGTTTATACTTTGTTCCAAGGCTTGGTAAACGGCTCTATTCAGAGACATATCATTAAGCATACCAATTGTGTTTCTGGGCAGATTGAATTTTGATTTACACATACCACCACTAGGTGTATCTGTAGTCAATGCATCACTGCAAAACACAGAACAAGAGTGTGTAGAAACTTTCTTACAGTCAGAAATAGAAACTGACTCACAAGTGCTTGGCGATTGGGAAGTCCCTTGTTCAGTTGATACAGGTACATTTGGTGATCTGTCCGTTATATATGGCGTCACAATCTCATTATGATCAACTGGTTCGAAATTTCTCTCATGAAGTTCTGCAGTCGCAGGCAGTGTGGTTTCACAGACGATTTCTTCACTGATAACAGACAATGTAATGTTATCATTCCTCCTCACACAAGAGACTCTCCTATGTTGTTCAATCATAGAACACTTGATTGTGAGTTTATCATCCTGACAGAGGTATTCTACCTTCAGATTATCTCCCTTGTGAATATATACAGACAGTTCGCGGCCTAAAATAATAAACGTATAATAACACATGTAACATAACAATAATATTTGTATATTTGATTATGGTTTTACACCATATCTAGAAGGTTCTCACTTATGATCAATACACATGTTATGTCCATGATAGTCATAGTGAAGGGTTTTAAATACCATTTTACCAGAGAGCACAAAACCACCCACCCAAAAATTTAGGTAAACCAAGTATATTATTTGCTTAGTTTTTTTTCACATGTATTAATAATGTGTTATGAAAGCTTACCCTGATTTGGGTAGAGGTGACTCGAGAACACAGGGTATATAGCTTGATGCCAGCAGTTCTCATTGGCCGGGGAAGTGGAAATGGTTGTGACATCATCAAGGTGAAGGTCAAACCATACGGCCAGAGCATCAAGACGGCCAGACAAACTGATTGGACACGTTACAATTCCAGAGTTACCCTTAAGGAGATCAGCAATATTCTGAAAGAACAGTTGGATATTCCAAATTATAAGCATGTTTGAATGTTGCTATTAAACTAACAAATAGCAATATTCAGGTTTAAATTTTATTTCAAAAGATATCACAATTTACAACACAAAACTATTCTCTGCTCAATAAGGTCAGGATCAACATAAAAATTGGAAGCTTTAACATTGCACTGATGTTTTGTTAATAAATAAACAAATCAATGATATTGTGTTTAAAGCATATGATTTTAAATGAAGCTCCTGCAGAAGTACAGTTTGTTTGAAGCAGAGGAAGGCCTTATGAGTAGAGCCGCTACCTGGTCATCACAAGATCAAGAGTTTATCATAAATAAGTCTATTTTATTTCACTATTTTCTATGCTGTTATCTGCTCTATGTGTGGTATGCAACTGATATCATAAAGGATATGTTTATCTCCATAGGATGAAACGTTTGCTAGGTTATCTGGAACAAGAATGGTGTATTGTAACCCAAACCAGGCAAACAAAATCCCTTAAACAAATAAACCAGGCATGTGGGTACAGACACGATGTTAAAATACACAAAGAACAAGAATGGTGTATGGTAATCCAAAACAAGGCAAACAAAATCCCTTAAACAAATAAACAATGCATGTGGGTACAGACGCGCTGTTAAAATACACAAAGAACAAGAATGGTGTATTGTAATCCAAACAAGGCAAACAAAATCCCGTAAACAAATAAACAAGGCATGTGGGTACGGACGCGATGTTAAAATACACAAACCTGAACATCATTAAAGTTAACAGAGAGTAGTTGTGTTGGTGCCGTGATCTGTCTGAATGCACCGCTAATACTGGAGAGGTTCTCCGTGCTGTAGGGTTCCTCCTCCAGTACCCCAGTATCACAGACCAGCTCCACCTGGGAACAGTCCACACCGGGCACACACGGGTAACCAAACCTGTCCTCAAACACCAATACACTCACATACAATCACATTTTAATTCATTCTCAAGGGTGTTTCACTTTGTTTTATTTATTCATTTGATTGGCGTAAAATGTTGTATTCAAGTGAATTTTACTCGTATGACGACTTTGCATTACTGCGTTTGGTGGAAAACCAAGAGGAAACCTCATAAAAAACACAAAGTTGCTTTTATTGTGCATAGACGCAAAGATAGAAACAAACAAATTTATGATAACAACAACTTGAACCGTATCGCAATCTAATTAAAGACAAAGTTACTGTGTTAGCAATTCCTTTATTGCATAAAAGACTTGTTTGTTTCGCCTTTTGGTATTCTAAGAAATTTGACGGGAACTATTAACCATATTAAATACTACAACTACATACCAGGGCTCGCAGTACCGGGGTGGTATATAAAAATATTGACTTGCCCTTTAAGCAGCCAGACCTGAAAATTTGGTTGCCCAAATATATTTTAACTTGCAACTTAATGTGCATATGGTATTGAACAATTTGATTGGAAGGTGCTTCAAGGGCATGGTCCCTGATTTGTTTGATTGTATTATTGGTTTGTTAAGCCATTTCCCTCATATTCACTCATGTAAGCCCTGCATACTGAAGCTTGTAGCGAGTACCAAATGTGAAATGAATCTGGCTGTATGATGCACTCGTAAGATAAAGGTACCGTATAGACAGGTATAATATCACCATGTCATGTCAGCTATATTTCAGTTATGGTTTGTCATAGAAATTAAACAGTTTCAGTAGATTGTTTGAGTGGGGTTTAACACCATATTTAAGGTTATTTCACTCCTATGACAATGAGCCAGCCCAATGGGTGAAGGAAGCCACCCCCGACGCCACTCGCAACATACAAAGACAAGATACAAGACAACCACAATAATGCAACAACATATCGGCTTCAGGATGTTCCTAAGAGAGTACCAGGGCAACATGAAGCTCCCTCTAGCCGGCTGCCAGTTTCGGTAGAATCATACTGTGTACAGAAATGTAAAACTTGCCAAGCTGCTCTGTAATGATTGCCGAGAATCACAGTTGGTCTGTAATAACACACTTGATCATGGAACACTACATTTTTTATGTTTCGACAAAAGAACTATTTTCTTACAAATAATAATAATGTTACTTAAAAATTGACAGCGGGTGGTTGGAGGGAGCTTCCTGTTGCCCTGGGGTAACACAGAGCCAATATGTTATGGGGTCTTGTTATGACCTGTGGTTGTCTTGTATCTTGTCATTGTTTGTTGCCCATGGTGTCGGGGTGTGTGTGGGGGGGTACGATACGGCGTACAACCCCAAACAATCAAACAAACAATAAAAGTTGACAAGAAAAAAGCCCTACCTATTTTGATTACGTATACTGTCACATTCAATCCCACAAACAAAAACTTGAGCATGAGCAGGAATAACTTGAGTATTGTCATAATTATCCCCCTGTTTATGAAGACAAGATACGAGGAATGAAGAAACTATTTGTACAACACAGATAGGCAATGGATTTAGTGCAAAAAGTTAGAAGAGTTATGTCCCCTTAATAAGTTTACAGAATTTTTACTCCATGACAAAAAACTACATATTTTAGGAACAGTAATGGCAGGATTCATGGAAAATAGAGACAAAATCCAAATCAAATTGATTATTAATTCATATCCAACAATATATTTTACCAGTTTTAGTATATGTTCCCAGGCATGGCTAAGGGTGGACAGAATATGTTCCCCAAAGAGTGCAGCATCAAAAGTTTCCGTGACAATTAAAGACACCCTGAGAATAACAAATAGATACAGGGTTTGTTTTATGAATGCTCTGCAGGATAAGTCATATTAAATAAAAACTAAGTTATTAACAACAAAAAAAACACGAATCTATCATCATTTAAATATAACTTGGCTTGCAATTGCTCCTCTTATTATATTTCGGCAGATAAATATTTAAATTGAAATGGTTTTATTTGTATTGCTTAATATATGTATTAAGTACCTCTCAATATAGATAAAGCTCTGCAATAATCTGAGGCCTGCGCCGTGGCTCAGTGGTTAGCGTGTCTGACTTCTGATCCTCCTCCAATGTACCGTAAGGGTTTGAGCCCCCTCGTCAACCACAGGTATATGAGGGAGTCATATGAGGTGACTCCGGCTATAGCGGGTGGTGGTTTTTACGAGGTTTCCTCCAATTTTTCCCCCGTATTAAGTAAGGCAGAGTAAGAAGTGGAAAAATCCGTCGTCATATACATGTGTAAGTGAAATACCCTTGAGTACGACGTTAAACACCAATCAAACAAACAAAATTCATGTGTGACATTTTTTTTTTACTTTAAACCAGTAGAAAACATGTTTGGCCTCGATCATTGTTTACATTCAAAGATAGCTTCCTCTACCGCAACCATGCCAACGCTGTCAGGTTCAAGTGACTTCAAAACAGTCAGTGACATTGCCCAAAGAGAGCTGCTAAAAATGAAATTTCCAGTACTTGAATGTCATTTAACAGAAAGCGGTTATGTTTTATACAATGTTTGCCCCAATCAATAATAATTTTGTTTTGTCAGCTTTGTATAATTTAGAAAGCAAAGATGGAAGTGAAGGCGGCCATTTTTGTCTTATATAACAGTTCACTCACGAGTTGTTTCAACTCCCGGGCGGTACAGGCTTCTTACCCCCAACAAATTGACCAATCAAAACATCGGGAATAAACAGAATTAACTGGTATTTGTATCAATCAATGAAACTGCCCGTCACCATTTAATTATAACGAAAGAAGGAGTTTTGTATTTTTGTTTGGTTGAGTGCATTGATTAGTTGACCAGGGTGTGCTTATACATACATTGTGTCTTGGTGGGGTGTCAGGAGGGTTATATATTAGGTGTTAATAGCCGTTAGGCCATGGTCAGCATATTCTGAGAATAGTATTAAAACAGGTCACATTTTATGGTTGTGTAAGTGTAGTTATTTAATGTTGGAGAACGCCACTGTCATGTTAGTGATATACCCTTGAGCATGGCGTTAAACACCAATCAATCGGTATTCCTCTCTGGCAGCATTTGAGCGACACTTACTCGCTTTGTCACCAGGAGGCACTTCCCTCTTGAAATTAAAATAACCTTAAGTACAAAGTTAAAAAAAAACACAATCCAGTTCAGATCTGAACTTTTTTACCCAGTTGCCATCATGTAAGCCAAACCGAAAAACAGGCGTTTCTCTTGCGAGGAGCTATTTTTTAATCATAAAATGCACAAATATAGAAAAACAATTTAGTTTGACAACCAGTTTAAATATTCGTGTGTGAGTTCACTTCAGAATATAACCCTAACTAAAGTATGGAATAAACTTTTCACTTGCCTGGAAGGGCAATGTCATAACTAAAATGAAAATATTTTGACGTAATGGGAAGTGCTTCTTCTTATCACGAAGATCAAAGGCCTAGGAAACAACGAAGGTGGAGAAGACGGAAAGGGCACAGGTGTGATGTCTTCCAAACTATTACCAGCATAATGGAAGTGCATAAATAGCCCCTGATTCATCAGAGTATCACCAATTAGACAATTAAAAATGTAATTCAACTGCAGTAAAATAGAATTTTTATGAATAAAAAAAATCTTGAGCTTTCTTCTCCCTGTAAATAATAAAAGGTATTCTTTGTATTTTGTTTATTTTCAGATTGGATCCTACGATAAACAACTTTGGGAACAGTCAGTGGAACAAAAAGTTTTAAAGGTGACTTTTTTTTGTCTTTCCAGAGGTTAATAGAAGTCTTTTTTTTTTACAAACCCAAACTCACAAAATTTGATATTTTTACTTCAAAATTTGATATTTTTACTTCAAAATTTGATATTTTCTCCTTGAAAATGGTTAATATGAAATATATTGAGCCAGTTTGAATATTTTATGCAATCTACTGGCAGGTAAGCGGCCTATATCTATGCTACTTCTAGCAAGCTCTGGTTTCACTCAATTGGGTTTTTTTTTTCTGAATCGTATTCACTTTTGCTTTACTCAATTTTGTAAATATATATTTTTAGATTTACATTTTATCTGACTGTATTTGTTTATCAAATGCATTTTGACAATTTATTATGATTTCTTTTGAAATATTGGTGAACTTATTGATAAATAAAGGAAATTGCATCGAAAACAAAACATTTAGAAGAATTTTGCATATTTTCAATTTTAGTAGGGTAGGTTTTTAGAGAGAGGGTCGCAATATCTGTTGCCCTTGTACTCCACAAACTAAGGGGCAATAACAACCCGGATTCCGATTTGTTTGGGGTGTTTTGCACTGTTAATTCCACATTTTGTCTAATTGCACTATGTCTTGCTTACAGAAGCCTAGTGAGGTTATCTGTCTTGCCATTGTTTGTTGCTTTTGTCCTGCATTGATGGTTTCCTTCACCCATTGGATTGACACACCGTCGTATGCCCCGAGTAACCTTAGTACGGCGTAAAAAACACCCAAACAAACAAACAAACAGTTCTGGTGGGAATTCAACATTTTAATTCAGTCTAAATTTTTTTTCCAGGGAATACAACATGCTCCTCGAAAGAGTGGTCGAGTGAAAACTGAGTTAATTGACGTAGATC
The DNA here is from genome assembly GCA_031471745.1 of Cryptochiton stelleri. NCBI lineage: Eukaryota > Metazoa > Mollusca > Polyplacophora > Chitonida > Mopaliidae > Cryptochiton > Cryptochiton stelleri. The sequence continues at coordinate 8,796 of JAUELC010089317.1, forward strand.
TAGTCAGAGGTGAGTACAGAGAATGTCATGGCTGCAGACTTTTAAAACCAAACATCCAGTCAGTGTTCAAAATATTATTTAATTCACCTTAACACTTGACAGACATGTTAATGAAAAGTCTTGTGTAAGGTTCATGTGTTAATGTGTATAATCTTATTACCCCTTGTACAATGCCATCTGGCTAATGGCAGCATGTTCCGAGCATAGTGATGCCGTCTTTGTGAGGCTTGTTATTGTTTTAGTAGATCGCCGTCATATAAGTGAAATACACTTGAGCACGACGTTAAACTCAGGGTTTTGGGGAATACTCAAGTTTGAGAATAATGAGGTGTCTGGAATATTCAAGTTTGAGAATACTCAGGTGTCTGGAATATTCAAGTTTGAGAATAATCAGGTGTCTGGAATATTCAAGTTTGAGAATACTCAGGTTTTTTTTATAATATTTAGGTTTCGTATACTCAGGGTTTTGAGAATACAGGTATTCAGGTTTGAGTATACTCAGGTTTCTGGAATATTCGGGTTTGAGTATACTCAGTTTTCTGAAATATTCAGGTTTGAGTATACTCAGGTTTTTGGGAATATTCAGATTTGAGTATACTCAAGTTTTTTGGAATATTCAGATTTGAGTATACTCATATTTCTGGACTAATCAGGTTTGAGAACACTCAGTTTATTTTTAATATTCATTTTTGAGTATACTCAGGTTTTTGGGAATATTCAGGTTTGAGTATACTCAGATTTCTGGAATATTTAGGTTTGAGTATACTCAGCTTTCTGGAATATTCAGGTTTAAGTGTACTTAGTTTTCTGGAATAATCAGGTTTGAGTATACTACGGTTTCTGGAATAATCAGGTTTGAGTATACTCAGGTTTCTGGAATATTCAGGTTTGAGCATACGCCTGAGTCTAGAATGTTCTGGTTTGAGTATACCCCTGAGTCTGGAATATTCTGGTTTGAGTATACTAATATTTCTGGAATATTCGGGTTTGAGCATACTCATGTTTTCTGGAATATTCAGGTTTGAGTATACTCATGTTTCTAGAATATTCAGGTTTGGGAATACACAAAGCTGGAATACTTAGGTTTCTAGAATAATTAAGGTTGGAAATAAAAAGAAAACAAATAAAACATCTTCAGACAAGAATTAGGTTAATTATTACCACAGATCTAGTTTATTTTTCTCTTTAATTTATCTCCTAAGTTTTTTTTTTAGTTATCTACTGTTTCTGTCTTGAAGGTGTAAAGCTCTGTGATTACTCCATTGGTCTTGAACAATAAACAATAGAATGTCAGCCTTTGAAGTTTTCTGAATGGCTATGAAGGGTCCTCTGAAAGACGCCACTCTGACGTAGGAACTCGTGCCGTAATATCTCAAAAATTTTCTGACACATGGCTGGCCATCTAGCTAAGGGCAGCAGATTCCTAGCTGACCATTCTGTCTTTACTTAGCACTGGAAAGAACATTATTTTTACAACAGAGCAAAACATATTTAAGTGTGGCTATGTACTTTTGGAGTACACTGATGTTATATAAGTGCATGATTGCGTGAAATACCCTTGATCACTGCGTTAACACCAATCAGTCAGTCAGTTAGTCAGTCAGTCAGTGATCAATTTTCAAAATAACAACATTGAGCTTGTGAAAGGACATTGAACATTATCACAAACTTGTATGATTAGAATGTTAGTTTCGCAGTTGATAAATCAAGGGTTAAATAGATTCTCGCTCGAGCAGACTTAAGTCATTAATAAAGGGCATTGTTGCTGCCGTACTATCAATATCAATAGGGCGATGCTTCAGTCATATCTGAAATAACCTTAAAGGGAAAGGCTCCTCAAAAATACGTTTACCTTAAATGATAAAGTTCTCCAATGTGTTTTCAAAAATATATTTAAATATTTTTGTGATTTTTTTTGTTAGGAGCAAAATCACTATAAAAATACAAAATTATGGACGTCAATTATCACCATGTTTCATTTGGCTTTTTTGCATCCAACAAAATGATTTGAATAATTCTGTATACAACCCTGACAAAACATTTTATGCCCGTACATATTGATAAATGTGACCTACAACTGTTTTTATGTGTATAATTGCTATATTATTTTGTCCCAATGACGTCATTGGTCCCAAGTGGCATTAACAGCCCACCACACATTTATATTTTTGTGTGGCTTTCATAGGAAAACAAATTTGAACTTCACTTTTGGAAACAACACGATATAGTCTATCATTTTCATCTGACACTATATTTAAACTGCCTATCCCTAAAACAAAGGTGTGAAGGTAATCAACGGTGCCCACGTGGCTCAAAATTTAGAGTAGAAACTATCAATTAAAGACAGGTTTTTACAATATTATAATTTATAAACTTAAAGAAATATATAAAACTTTATTTCGCCTTTTCGGTCAATTATAAAAAAAAACATGTTATATACTAATTTTACGTAAATAATCTAAAGAAAATATGTAGTTCAGTCATTCACATACGTTTTTGCTATTTTCTCCACTTTCATTTTTCGTCATTTTTAAAACGAAAATCCTTTATTTCTCGTAAACTATTTTTACAAAGTCCTAGAAATTTGGTATACATAATCTACAAACCATTATCTAAAATACTGTCTCACAGTTTTTTCATGCTCATTTTCGTTTTAAAGTAATAATTCAATGATTTTTTTTATGGCAATGTATGATGTTTTTCATGTATTTTTTATCAATTATACAAAAAGTAACTTGAATTTGAAAAAAACCCTATGATCGTATTTTAGTTTAAATACGTATCTACCAAGACGTAAAGAAAGATTTTAAAAATATTTACACATCTAAGAGAAATAAGAGTTAGAAACTATGGGCAATTTCTTAAAATAATTTAAGGTTTTCCAAATTTTTTCAATTATAAAATAATTTGAAATATAATAATGCATCATATTTCGAATCTTGAAGTTCTCCTCTTTCTAAATATATGCGTGGTTATTATACTTTTTATGTGGAAATAGTTGAAAAATCCACAATAATACAAGGGTCGCACATTTTACTTCTGACTAGCGGTAGTATCCTTAACGCGAAACGGGTCTGGTTCACGCGAGAATATGTTTCTCACAGACTGCTTCCGATGTTTTCTCTTGAACTTGCTTCCGGTGTTTCGAAAACCTGCTAAT
>JAUELC010089428.1:0-11955 GCA_031471745.1 Cryptochiton stelleri
TATATTAATTTATGCATGGTGATGTACTGGCGATGTTTGGTGATGAGCCCGACGTAGGCCCTACATTTAGATCCCCGAGAAGAAAATCCCCCCCGCGAGCTCAGTATAGCTAACCAGTGACTATCTAATTGTGTGGGTCTTCTAAGCTATATTGGGTTGGACTTGTATGTCTTCTGTTCAGTGCTTCAAAGGAAGTCCAGCCCAATAGAGCTAGGGTCTTGTATATAAACCCGATAGGAGTGTCGAATGGGTATGTGAGATCCGGATCCGGGGAAGACAAACAGAAGCACGTGGGTGGCCATTTATCCTATCCCCAACTGAACGGTTGCCTTGATTTCATTTGTATGGATATATACATTATTCTTGGTGAATATATGTCCAGAAGAAAACAAAACACAAAACTATGCATCAGTTCCTTGCAAAAGCCCAGCCACGTGATTTTGTTTACCTTCCTCGAAACCCGGATCTCACATGCGCACTCCACACTGTTATCTGGTCTATTATGTGTATCATTTCAGTCCAAATGCAATTATCAGTACATCGTTCCGAATAGCTCACGGAATCCAGGGTTTTACTTGTCGCCATTTTTACCGTTCAGCATACCTTGGATATCACGTGACACACAGTTATTGGCTGGTGAGATACCGCGAGAGAAGGCAATGGGCGTTGCACACTTCTGGTAAATAAATTTCTTCTTTTGCATCTATTGATAATCTTTTATTTCAACGTAATTGTTTTATTTATGAACAAACTTTAAAACCTCGTTAAATCAAGGCAATCTAATTTTTTTTTAAAGATTAATTTTGAATGTACATGAGACTTTAAGACAGTAAGAGGAAAGCTTACTTTGAAAAGAACCAGACTCGGAATATAACTATGGAGTCTGGAACAGTTATAACATTTATAACAGGGTCCTGACGGGTGTAAGCCTCCAACATTTTCAGAACTATAATCTGTTATGACAAAGACAGTGTAAATGGTAACTTTCTAAACGACTAAAGAAATAATGTCATTGCTATCAGCTTTGGGAGCTGTGTCATTCTAGATGGGTAGTGACTGTTTGCTACCTAAACTCCAGCTAAATAAACTTTTATTTTTTGGGAAGGCCGGTTGGCTGAGTGGTCTAGGTGGCTAGTATTTACTGTGGACGATGTGGTGCCTGAATCTGAGGGTCGTGCATTCGAGTCCCATTAAGTCTCAGCCTGTAAAATTTCCGAACTAGAATCTGTTCTAACAAAGAGATTGTTATCCCCCAAAAAACGAGAATATTTCAGTAAATGTTTAATTTATTTAAATAGGGTTTAGGTTAAAATTTTTGATATTTCTGAGTTGGAAAAGTTATTTTTGTCATAATGAAAGTTGTGCCTAAATGATAAGAAAGATGAATTAATCCTAACTAAGTAACCAAGTTAAACTTTGTTGACAGACAAAACCTTATTTGTACTGACTGTAATGTTTTGGACATAAATAAAATTATATGCAGAAATTATAAAATGAAAATACCAGACGAAATGCATAATGAAAAAATTAATATTAGGTTCGATTTCGATTGATTGGTGTCTAACGCCGTACTGAAGAGTATTTCACTTATATGACGGCGGTGTACATGTACTCCAACAGTAAATAAAAACACTAGCACAAACCATAAAATGTGAAGTGTTATGCTCTGTTGGAAAAGTAATGTTCCTCCAGTGCTTCGTAAAGACAGCATGATTATGTCAGGAACATGCTGTTCTTAGCCAGAGGGCTTAATATAAGAAACACCGCTTTAAACAAAAGAAGAAAAAAAAAACGCGATTTATAAATCCACAAAGTGCACATTGGTTGAGACAGATTAAGAGAGACTACGACGTGGTAAGAAGAAGCACATCTTACAGGGCAGTTTTATTTTTAAAATGTAGCTGACACTCCAGTAGATCTATACCCTTCACTATTTCTAAGAAGAGCCCAGACACACACAGCTTGTTTGTTTGATTGCGGTTTTATATCGTAATACTTAAGGTTATTTCGCTCATATCACGGTTGACCAGCCCAGTGGGTGAAGGAAATCACCATCGACGCCACTGGCAACAGTGTCTAGATACAGGACAAACACAGGACGCAGACGGTGGTACAATAATAGAAAGCCTGCAAGTTTACAGTACGGGACACCACAGCGAATCGGCTTCGTGTTCCCTCCCCCCTTAGCTCAGATGACATCAGGGTACCGGGGTCTCCCTTCAAATAACCGCCATTAACAAGGTATTGTAAAGTTAAGATTGATTGATTGATTGGTGTTTAACGTCATGCTTAAGGGTACCGTATTTCACTTATACGGATTGTCCACTTCTTACTCTGCCTTACTTAATACGGTGGAAACCGGGAGGAAACCTCGTAAAAACCACCACCCGCTATAGGTTAAGAACCACTAAAAAATCTCCTTACTATTTATGTAGTAATTTTGATGAGTTCACATAGTGAAAAAGTGTATGAAAAAAAATTATTGAATATAGTATCATACCTTCAAAGAAAGAGTGACATTTGGGCTTTGGAAATTGTAGAAAATCGATGGGTGGTGTCCAATCAGATTTTTAGCTACAGCACGTAATACACGGCTTCTGTGTGAAATCTCGATGGAAACAGTGTAACGGGCTGAATTTTCAAATCGCTAAAAATCCAATTTTATTTTTAGCTACAAATCGACTATTGTCATTTTTCATGAGCTATTATATAGCAAATAAAAATTTATCTCATTCTACAAATCTCTCAACTCTCAGGTCCCAATAAAACCCAATCACCGCTCTCCCGACACTATTCTGCGGCGAGTTGTACAGGTAAACAAAACCCAATGGTGCTTCTTAACCTATAGCCGGAGTCACCTCATGTGACTCCCTCATATACCTGTGGTCGACTGGGGGCTCCATCAAGAATAACAGGCTGCTTTTAAAATGAATCTGAGTCATCAAGTGTCCTGTTCCATTTGTATTTTATTTGAGTCGTAACTCTTCTTAACTAGCGGAAATAATGGTATTACGTTAATATCGCGATAAGATATCTTAATCCGATATGGCAATTAAACAAAGAGAACCGGTTTCAGTCAGTTTCAGTTGACTGCACAGGTGTGCTTAAGGGGATATCTAAATAAACACACCTGAATCTTAGCCACGTAATGCTACTGAAGTAACCGATGTGAAGCAAACATTCTAGGGTTAAGTTACATAGTCACAAATGGGGGCAATAAATAGCTCAACTAGTTAGAGTTACGCTGTTTAGAGTACTACTTCCACTAATGATATGGTGAACTTTGAGAAGCTGTCTACAGACATGGCATTTTAAGTCATGTTTAACATTATTAAAACATATAGAATAAGTTTAAACAGTTTGTGGTGCAGACACGAGCGTACTGGAGAGTACATGTTTCAAACATGGAGATGCAAACGGTCGCTTCTCGCTGTAAAACTTTGTGTTTGAAAAGCTCATGCTTTATTACGATTCTGGGGAATTTGGTGGTGAAACGAAATCTTTGGTAAGGTAAGGTTTACCAAGAAATCAATATTTCGCGAGAAGAAAAACTGAATTTTGCCGGACGAGGTCTCGAAGTTTTCCTTCTGTGAGCAGATGGATACTGCTCACAGCTTTCTGGTAATGTTCGTACAGATAGGTACCTTGACTAGCCGAGGAAACCACCCTCGACATCACTAACAACACACAATGACAAGATACAAGACACAGGTATGACCTAAAACATGGTGCATGTAATAAGACACAGGTATGACCTAAAACATGGTGCATGTAATAAGACAATGACAGGACCTAAAACATGGTGCATGTTATAAGACGAAGGAAGGACCTAAAACATGGTGCATGTTATTAGACAGAGGCGAGGCCTAAAACATGTTGCATGTAAGTTGACAAAGGTCTGACCTAAAACATGGTGCATGTAATTTGACAAAGGTATGACTTAAAACATGGTGCATGTAATAAGACAAAGGCAGGACCTCAAACATGGTGCATGTAATAAGACGAAGGAAGGACCTAAAACATGTTGCATGTAATAAGACAAAGGCAGGACCTAAAACATGGTGCATGTAATAAGACAAATTATGCAAACATATAGTGCAAGGCACCCCCAACAATCGACTTGGTGTTAATGGACCAGTCGGATCTGACCTAATTTTGATTTTAAATTCAAGCATAACTTTCAAGAAAGAACTTAATAGCTGATTAAAGACATGACATTTCTTCTTTCAGTGACAGTGACAAGCTATTTGACCATAAACTGATAAAGGTCCATATAATATATGTAGTATAGACTGGCAGCCTTTACTTGGGAGAAAATTCGGCTCACTAGCTCGTGAGCTTCTGTAGTTCAGCTGGTTAGAGTGTTGCCTAGCACAAGCTCAGCCTGTTAGAGAGTTACTGAACACAAGTTCAGCCGGTTAGAGTGTTGCCTAGCACAATCTCAGCCGGTTAGAGTGTTGCCGAGCACAAGCTCAGCCGGTTAGAGTGTTGCCTAGCACAAGCTCAGCAGGTTAGATTGTTGCTGAGCACAAGCTCAGCCGGTTAGAGTGTTGCTGAGCACAAGCTCAGCCGGTTAGAGTGGTGCCTAGCACAATCTCAGCCGGCTAGAGTGTTGCCGAGCACAAGCTCAGCCGGTTAGAGTGTTGTCTAGCACAAGCTCAGCCGGTTAAAGTGTTGCCGAGCACAAGCTCAGCCGGTTAGAGTGTTGCAGAGCACAAGCTCAGCCGGTTCGAGTGTTGCCGAGCACAAGCTCAGCCGGTAAGAGTGTTGCCTAGCACAAGCTCAGCCGGTTAGAGTGTTGCCGAGCACAAGCTCAGCCGGTTAGAGTGTTGCCGAGCACAAGCTCATATCGATTTCCAACCTCTGACACGGGTTGAGATAGGCGGGGTGTTGGGCTAAGACGATTGAATTAGCCCTATACATTGTGCTAAGTTTGTTTGTTTGATTAGTGTTTAACGTCATACTCAAGGGTATTTCACTTATATGACGACGGATTATCCACTTTCAGCGGCGTCGGAGCGTGATTTAAAGTGGAGGGGCCACTATCACAGCCACCTAGGCGAGGGTTCTGGGGCCGCGTAGGCCCCGAAAGTTCCGAGAACAGTAGACAGTCTCAAGCGAGTTCTGAGCTATTTTTAGGGCATAAAATAAGCTGGCACTAGCTTTCGAACAGCGTATTTTAGTCAATTAAAATAACACTTCTTCCGAATTTTCAAATTTTATTGGTTTCTATGTCCGATTTAAAAAAACATCTTCTCAAAAGTGTAGTGCTCAAAATAAATCCTGGCTCCCGTTCTTTTTAACGTCTCGGCCCCACACCCACCCCCTGGACTGACGCCACTGCCGCATGGGGGCCTGTCAAGGGACATTAAGCCTCGGGTCCTCGTGTCGATACCAACTTAAATGGGAGAAAATATAATAAATAAATAGTTACATCAACGAAACTAACCTAAAAATCCTACGGCTGTACTCCCATTACAAATTTGAACACATCAAACTACTTCTTACATTATATTGGCAAAACCTTACAAAATTTGTTAACTGTTCCATTGCTAACTTTAGTGAAGGTTTTATTTGTATCTGTACTTTATCTGTGTTATTAATAAAGCATGAGTCATAGACCTATTATTACGATTATTGATAATGAACGTGATATAAAACAAAACAAGCTAAATAAAACACTCGGTATTTTTGTTGCAATTGTGTTCAAGGAAATTGCACAGATGAAGTCGAACATGTTCTGTTCATAATTTGCAACACATACGGCAACTGATGGCTTTCAAGATGTGACTGTTCACCAACCAAAACTACATTATTTGAAAAGAAATAGACTTAAATCACTGCCACAATTTGATGTAACGTTTTTTTTAAATATTATAACATTGTTTGTTTGACTGGTGTTTAACGTCGTGAGTGAATGTATTGCATGCTTGTGCGTAGGACCCAACATGATAAAATGTTTCCGCAGTCCAGGTCTCATTGCGATAAACAACACTTTCAAGTTCTAAGAATAATTATCTCCTAAAATGTATACGCATTGAACAAATGAAGCGTGGAAAAGCGAAATATAACATATAAATGCACGTTGACCCCAATGGTGGTCTGGTCTATATGCCGAGATTGTTGACCAGAAATCTCCATCATGGGACATACAGCCGAGGTTAATTTAGTGCACGGCAACCGTGTATATAATTTTAGGTAAAATCCGCCATTTACCCTCGAATTGATATCACCTGTGTTTTATAAATTTCGTGAAACCAGAACTAAACCAAGGTCTTTCGGTTATTAAAAAAGTAGGTAAATTTCGAATGGAAATGTTTACCCGATGAGTTACTACCTGTCGAAGCCAATCTCTTAAAATCTCCGTTTTCTCCTATAAGCGAAAATTGGCGAAAAAAACATGGTCTTATGGTGATAGACAAAAATACGCCCCAAAAATGACACATGGTTTTCGGCGAATACTTGTGGACAAAGAAAGCACATAGGAAACTTCGCTCCAGACAATCATTGGCTGTTTATCCACCACTATATTATCCAGTTTGAAGTCGTACATGTATGTGAAGAGAAATACCTTTGAGTACGGCGTAAAATACCAAACAAACTGAACTAATTTACCAGATAGAGAAGGGAATAATTGTATAACCACGTGTCAGTCCTACAGGACTAGATTAGTTTTTAATTGGAATCCTGAAAACCCAACAGAATACGGAGATGTATATTTATGTAAATGAGTTCATTATTATTTCCGTAACTCGGTAATAATATACAAAAATTTAGTTCACATGTCGCTCGAGTGACAGGCATGGCGTTGTGAGCATCGCAATTTGTAAAAATATGAATATATCAACTTAACAATAATGGCAAACGTATAATTTCGACGAGCAGAACAATAATAACTCAGAACGCAGGCCTAACCTTGGTAGAAATAGGTAACTCAGAGAATGAAGGATTATAGACGGTTTCTTACAACAATATATCTCCCTGATGGCCTCGATTGTTACATTAGGCTAGGAGGCTTGTGATAGATTTTAGTGCTATCATTATAAATAACATGCTTTTAACCACATTACAACCATTTGTAGAAGTGTTTCCACGGTTTCTAACAAAAGTTATAACTTTCTGGTAACCCCTGGAGTTACACGAGTGTAAGACTCAGAAGGCTGAAGTAGCCTAGCCTGTGTGTGGTTGACATCCATCGTGAATGATTTAAATGACACTTTCATTTACACTAAAACAAAATCTGAGGTTATAAAGCTATTATTCGTTATGCAGAGGAGATGTTTTGGGGTAAATCCATAGGTCTATGTTTCATCTACTGGAGGATACCGACATTTTCCTGATTGGTGCAGCATCGACTGCATGAAAATAAATTGTTTAACCCATTTGATCAAATGTAGTTGGTAATTACAAATAGTGTCCATTGATTGTATAATTATAGTTATATTATGTTTATGTACTAACTTTATGGACTCTTGGTGAATTAATAAATGTTAGTAAGCTGATTGTTGTCCGCTGTATAGCACTTGCTGTAGAGACAGTGTCACCATCGCTGGTACATCACTTTAACTGACCAATATCTTTAAAAACTTTGTGTGCAAATAAATTTCTTCGACTTCAACATTACGGTCATCTTCCGAAGTGCAAATATCTGATGAATTCGACAAGTCGCCAACATGTAGGAATGAATCTTTGGATAACCTTTAAACCTGAAACCGAACGTGTTTGATAGATGCGATTTTACAGTTTTAATCAGCATATCATCTTTTGTATCAACAAAACGTGTTTGACAGATGATATTTTACAGTTTTAATCAGACCATCACCATTTATATCAGCAGAACGTGTTTGATATATGATATTTTACAGTTTTAATCAGACCATCACCATTTATATCACCAAAAGTGTTTGATAGATGATATTTTAAAGTTTTAATCAGACCTTCACTATTTGTATCAACATAACGTGTTTGATAGATGGGATTTTACAGTTTTAATCAGACCATAACTGTTTGTATCAACAGAACGTTTTTGAAAGATGACATTTTACAGTTTTTAATCAGCCCATCACCATTTGTATTAGCAAAAAGTGTTTGACAGATGATATTTTACAGTTGTTATCAGACCATCACCATTTGTATCAACCTAACGTGTTTGAAAGATGACATTTTACAATTTTAATCAGACCATCAAAATTTGTATCAACCGAACGTGTTTGACAGATGATATTTGACAGTTTTAATCAGACCATCACCATTTATATCAACAGGATCTTTGATTCTCTGCGGTGATGGATTTTATGCAATGATTATACATATTGAGAAAAATAATGAACGCCAAAGCAATCCAGTTGACCCTAGACGTAATCAATCGAGTTATCACGCCATTTCACCTCTTCACGTGACGAGATTACCTAGTTACATTGGTCGGTTTGACCTTATTTTAAGCTAAATAGTCCTATTTTATTTTCCAATTTCCTCTGCTGTTACAGTATCTATGTCGATTTGTATTGGCGGAGAATGAATGTGGTATCATATAGGATACGTTCATCGATATGGGATGCAAGTTTTGTCCGTGGCGAAAAATATTGCGTACATGACCTTAAAAGGTGACGGAATTTACCGGATTTAGGCGATTTGTAACAAGAATGCCCCACCCCCTTATTTCCGGACTTGGATGGGAAAGGAGAAGTTATATACCCAGAACTGCTGGATTTCGTTTTAACTCCGAATCTAAAAATCTATCGCACACAACGGGTAAGCTGATTTGACTTCAACCCCCACATTTCCTGGAATTACTAAAATCTATTTTGGCGTTACCAGAAGATGTCACATGGTGTTTTTAACGGAATCATCAGCTTACTGACAACCTATCTCTGGTATTTTTTCTAAGATAATGTGTCTCATAGGACAATGAAGTCCGTCACCATTATCCATGATTGATTATAAATCTGGTAATAACTAGACAAGGACTAAAATGATGTTGTCGACCGGTCAAGGACAGGCGTGGTTAGACTACTTCTATTGAGCTATTGTCAAACCCACGTTTTTCGGTGTTTACTGTTTAACATAATATCCAAGGTCATTCTACTCACATGACCGTGACGTCTTGTTGTAAACGGTCTCCATGCTGTAAAAGTGCCGCACTATAATGAGATATCGATAAGAAAGAAAGTGTTATGCCGTGTTATATTATAAGGTACGAGTGACGTAACAACCACCGCATAATGTTTCCTTCTGTTTTGTAAAACTGGTATATAAAAAATCTTAACCCAGTTTTTCGTAATCTGAATGGTCATACGGTTTGTTAGTTTTATAGCATAAAAACTCTAAAAACCTCCACTGGATCATTTTGATGGTATGGATTGATTATTTCTGATCAGGGTATCAGATTACAGAGCAGTATTCTAATCTACTGCGTATATAGGCGAAATATAAAATTTTCAGAACAGAAGTACTGGTAAAATTGGCACATGTAGCCTACGCCTTATAAAACCTAACACTTTAAAAGCTTTTTTTGACAATATCACTTACATGACTAAAAAAGTAGAGTTTGCTGATAGGATAACACCCAGATCTTTCACTTCTAAAATGATATTACCTATAGAATAAACGTAATCTGTTTTTTTTCGTTCTGGTCGTAAAATTAATATATTCACATTTTCCCATGCATGTTGTTCTTCATAGAGAAAAATATATTGTTATATGTGAGTGGAGTTGTTTTTTCAAATACTTTACCAATAATCGCTAACAGTGAAATAGATCGGTATAGGTTAATATTACTTTAATTACTGGATTTAAAAACCGGGATTATATTTGCTTTCTTAAGCACATTTGGAAAAGATCAAGGGCAGGTTAAAAAGTTTGGAGAGGGTATGCAGAATTCTGCTGCACACTCCCTTAGAACAGACAAATGCCTTTCGAGGATTAACATTCTTTAGACAGTTGTACACTTCATCAGTATTGAGAACTAGACTAGAAAAACTTTCTTCACATGGTAGCGGAAAATGAATATCTGGACACTCAGTGCTTGTGTCACTACTAAATACACTTTTAAGGTGTCACTAAATATGTCTGCAATTTCCTGGGGATGCGAAGTTGCTCTATTGTTGTATGGATTTAGCATAACATTAGGTACAGATCCTACACCTTTTTTTAAGTTCTCCCATAATTTATTCGGGTCGGATTTGATCTTGTCCTCAATAGAGGAAATGTACTCTATATATTTAACTTTTTGAACTTGTTTAATCTCTGATCTACGGCGGCTGATAGGCGCCATGAATATGGTTTTTGCAATTATAGATATATTTTTAAATTTCTACCCGAGTTAAAATATTTCAACTCGAGTTAAAATATTTCAACTCGAGTTTAAATATTTTAACTCGTTTATAAACAATTTTAACTAGAGTAGAAATATATTAACTCGAGTTAATATATACGGAAACCCATAGGTACCTACTTTTGTTGCGCATCAAGTCGACGGCAAGATGAATGTTCGCGTCAAATCGACTTATTTTTGCAGGACGTGTCGATTTGTTTTATTCGATAAGTCTATTTAAACTGAACGAGTTGTCTTGAATATTGTCGAAAAGTTGTATTCTTCTTGACTCTCTCGTTAAAACTTGTCGTCCGATCGTTTTGTTTTGGGCTAATCTAAGTTGTCTTTGTCGAAATGTCAGAATATTTTGGACATGTCGATTGTCGAGTGCGATTCCTTGGACAAAAGGAGTTGCCATGGAGATGAGCATCAACACTATATGGTGAACAGTAAATACCCAGTAATGTACTGGACATGAAACAAGAACATATATATTAAAATGTTCTGTGTGAAACAGGCGTATGAAACGTTTGTATACATTTTATATACAAGATTTGGATTTGAGGTGATTTGGCATGTTTTTTGTATAATATAAATAATTACAGGGGAATAAAACCTACAAATCAAGAGTGTTTGAGTAGAGATTGATCGTATGGAACACTTCCCCAAAATACTTAAGCTGCGGTTTTACTGGCAAAATTTGGCGTATCTGATTCGGATCAAATTTATTTTTTTACCTTTACACGGGTACAAAAAGTCGAACAAAAAGAAGCCGGATCAGGATAGACCATCTTTGTTGACCCACCAAACCTTTGTGGGTTAAAGTAAGCCGGATCTGTTAAGTTCACATTTTTTCACGTGTAAACGCAACATTATCGATTGCCGGTATAAAATAGTTCACCTGCAGATTGTGTTCATGGAATACTGCGACGTGTCAATTGTAACGTCACACAATCGAGCTGGTTGGCGCTGTGCCAATTTTTGTGCGACAATGAGCATGCAGGGCGGCCAAAGGTGCCATGTAATCTCAAACCACCATTAAAAGGTTAACTTAAATGATCCGATCCTGATCGGGATAAGAGCCGGATTATTTAAGTTCAACAATGTAATGCCCGCGTTACGACTTATTACACAATAAATATTCGCCTAAATCGTTCACAATAGTAATTTGCTGGTTTATTTAGTGGCAGGCTAGTTTGTGTAGTGATTTTAATCGATCTTTGCTGAATATTTGCAAATGTAATGAAGACATCCCTATATGGCACGAAAAAAAAAATACAGGAGAAAATACTTCAAGGCGAGGTAACTTAAATCGACTTGCCGAAAACAAAACAACCGGTCGAGTTTCGTTAAAACGACTTGTCTTATTTTTCGCGTCATGTCCATAAAATTCTAGGCGACATGTCTAATTGATCCCGCAAAGTCGACTGCTTGTAAGTCGATATGTTTAAACATGGAAATAAGTTGAATTGTTATAAGTCGACAAGATGTGATACTATTGTCAAATTGATTTTCAGTCATGTCGATTCACTAGAATATTTAATTTTGTCAATTTGCATCAAGTCAACCGTCACAATAATTACATGAAATCAATTTATTGCAAGTCGATGGTCGAAAAGATATAGTTAAGTTAATAAATAGGA
>JAUELC010089538.1:0-11954 GCA_031471745.1 Cryptochiton stelleri
CATTGCCGAACGGATAGTGGTGAATGATTCCATCCGGAAGTGAGGTGGTTTGGACAGGAACTTCTCGTTGAGAACGCACAAGCTTAAGATCATGCATTTCTCCAGAGAATCCTGCTTGGAGACCAGAAAAACTGGGGAGTAGAATCAGAAGACTGATCTGATGATGGAAGTTGTTGTACAGCCCCTTTGTTCACTTGGGTAATTAAGGTTATTTTACTCATATGACGGCGTGCCAGCCCAATTGGTGAAGGAAACCACCCCCGACGCCATTGGCAACAAACACTGACAAGATACAAGACAATTACAGGACATAACAGGATGCCACAACGGCTTCGTTGCCCCTTAGCTCTGAGAGCACCAGGGCAACACTAAGCTCCCTCCAACCGCCCGCAGTCATAACAGTATTTTATTACTATTTTCACCCTCATTGGACGTTTGGTTCTTGTTGGGTACTGCACCTTTGTTTATTAAGTAGGGGGAAGGGGCCTACTGGACCCCCTACGAAGTATCACACAGGTTCAAGTCTGCGCCTTCAGAGATTAGCCAAGGGGTGGTTGAAGAGGGGGGTGGTTGAAGAGCGGGGTGGTTGAAGAGCGGGGTGGTTGAAGAGGGGGCTGTTTCACAAAGGATTCGCAATGTAAGGCACAATCGCGAAAAACACCCTTGAGTCATACATTAAACACCAAACAAATAAATAAATAACTCCATTAATTAAAATCAGAAGAAAGATTTGAAGAAATGATTATTTGTTTGTTTGATTGGGGTTTTACACCATACTTAAGTGTATTTCACTCATATGTGTTTGAATTAATGAAGTACATGTACTTACCGTATTAATGGCCATTCTGGCTTCAAAATTATCCACACAACTTAAGACTAAATCCACCGACTTCTCCCCGCATTTACTACCCTTCCTGTCAACAGAGCATTGGGGTTAGAATGTTTGTTTGTTTGATTGGGGTTTTACGCCGTACTTGAGGTTATTTCACACATAGAATGGCGTACCAGCCCAATGGGTGAAGGACACCACCCACGATGCCACTGGTAATAAACAATGACAAGATACAAGATTTATATTGCATTCATATAACATTGATAAAACATTTATATTGCATTCATATTGCATTCATATAACATTGATAAAACATTTATATTGCATTCATACAACATTCCTATTGCATTCATATAACATTGATAAAACATTTATATTGCATTCATATAACATTGATAAAACATTCATATTGCATTCATATTGCATTCATATAACATTGATAAAACATTCATATTGCATTCATACAACATTTATATTGCATTCATATAACATTCATATTGCACTCATATAACATATATTCATATAACATTCATATAACATTCATATAACATATATTCATATAACATTCATATTGCACTCATATAACATATATTCATATAACATTCATATTGCATTCATATTACATATATTCATATAACATTCATATTGCATTCATATTACATATAACATTCATATTGCATTCATATAACATATATTCATATAACATTCATATTGCATTCATATAACATATATTCATATAACATTCATATTGCATTTATATAACATATATTCATATAACATTCATATAACATATATTCATATAACATTCATATAATATTTATTCATATAACATATATTCATATTACATGTACAGTACTGCAGGGGTCTAGCTTCCCCTTTCAATGATGATCCCCACATCTTCCTGGGATGTTCCCCGGATGATGTGGGGAAGATCTTGGGTTGAAGGGAAAGCTAGAACCTGGCAGTACTGTTTATTCATTGCTTGATTGGTGTTGGACGCTGTACTCACAGGTATTTCTCTTATATGACAGCAGCGTAATCCAACAGTAAATAGCCACACTAACACAAACCATAAAATGTGTAGTGTTTTGCTATGTTGCAAAAATTAATGTTCTTCCAGTGCTAAGTAAAGACAGCATGACTTAGAATGAGAACATTCTGCCCTTAGCCAGAGGACAATTTTGTGTTTGTTCGTTTGTTTGATTGATGTTTTAAGCTGTACTTCTTTCGCTCACATGACAGTTTGGCAGCCATTGGGTGAAGGAAACTTCCCCGACGCCACTGGCAACAAACAATTACAAGATACAAGACGACACCAGGACATAACAGGACTCCGCAAACAGATCATCTCATTGTTGCCCCTTAGCTCTGAGAGCACCAGGGCAACAGGAAGCTCCCTCCAACCACCCGGCCCTATTTGTTACGAAACAGTTTCTGAATTTAATTGTGCAACTTGACCCTATAAACACTCACTGGAG
Organism: Cryptochiton stelleri; assembly: GCA_031471745.1. Taxonomy (NCBI): domain Eukaryota; kingdom Metazoa; phylum Mollusca; class Polyplacophora; order Chitonida; family Mopaliidae; genus Cryptochiton; species Cryptochiton stelleri. The sequence goes on from JAUELC010089538.1 coordinate 2,311, forward strand.
TCTATCCATAAAATGTGAGAAATTGTCCATGGTTGTGATGTTGTAGTTGTAAACCTCAAACTCTACATCTGGGTTAATATCTCTGTAAAAGAAAAACAGAAATAAAGTAGTTTATTTATAAATATTCCAAAGGTCCCAGGTTTGATGCTGGAAAAACATGACGTGAGGATAGAAATCTACAGTAAAGTATTAATTTGTTTTCTTTAGTTTCGGTACTTAAATTAATTATTTCACTTAAAATGCGTTGTATCTTCATTTGGCAGAGCAGCGCCTGCCTCAATGGAATATTGAACTGGCTTTCACAGCCTCTGATTAAACTCATGAGCTAGAGTTTGTTTGTTTGATTGGGGTTTTACACCGTACTTACGGTTATTTCATTCTTATGACGGCGTGCCAGCCCAATGGGTGAGGAAATCACCCCCGACGCCACTGAAAATGAATGTTCCTCCAGTGTTAAGTAAAGAAAGCAGGACTGTGCTCGGAACATGCTGCAGTTAGCCAGAGGGCGTGGAGCTGTCAAGCTACTGAGTAACGTGTAAAGGTAAAGAAAATTATGGTGTCGTGAGTGTGTAGACATTTGTCAATATCTTGTTCGAGCCAAATTAATTGTTTGTTCGTTTGATTGGTGTTCTACGCTATACTCATATCACTGCGTGTCAGCCCAATGGGTGAAGGTAACCACCTTCGACATCACTAGCAGCAAACAATGACACGATACAGGACAATCACGGGGTGCAATACATGGTGCAATAGGACAAATTGTGCACAGGGCAACCCCCAACAACCACCCGCAAAGCCAAATTAAGCAGATAATCATATGTTGGATCAGCCACCGGATGTAGGTCACTAATTAATACATTGACAAACTACTATTAGGAAAGATTTTGGGAAAACTTTTACATCGAAACATTTATTGATATTTTCCAAGCCTCAAACGTACTTTAACGTTCTTTGTGCCGCTTCGACTTTGCTCAAACCGGCTTGATGAGGCTGGAAGAACAACCTGTTCATATTCGCCAATTCAACTTTGTCATAGTCAAACAGGAGAAGCTGAAACAAATGAAAACATGAAATACAGCAATTCCATAAATAATCTTTCAGTTTCAAATTAAAGGTTTTGTTTGTTTGATTGGTATTTTGCTCCATATTTAAGGTTACTTCACGCACATTATATGCGTTGAACAATGCGTAAACATGGTGAAGGAAACCAGCCTTGAAGTATACCCCATTTTTCTCTAAAACTGTACATGTCAAACATATAATGCTCGCTTTCATGAATAGCACTAAATATAAGCTTGAAAAGATATTTTTCCTTTTGATCTGTTGCGTTATTATGCCGCCATATTGAATTATACAAGATGTCTCCAAAAAATCTCAAACTAATAAACGGTTTAAGTTACATCTTTGTAATTTATAAAATATGTAGTCCAAACTTGGCTTGATCAAGTTTGGAAATTTCGTAACTATACTGAATATAAAGATATGATTGCTTAAACTACCAACGAAAAGTCACGTGATGGAAATATTATTACCTTTGGTTATTGATATATATCATTAGACGCAGAATTTTATGAAGAAAACTAATACGTAAATTTTTTTTAACAAAAGTTTTAGTTGTGACGTAATTTCCGTTCAAAGTTTCAAAATGTGCTGTATTCAATGGTCACGTGACCAAAAACCGTTTGATGTAGACTACTGAATTTTACATGGAATATAGTCCTGTATTTGCACTATAGCGCGGGATAGATATCGTCTACTTCCGGTTAAAGTTACCAAATATATGAGCCACTAAACATAAAAAAAAGTGTTTAATTTTTGCATTTCATCCTCTCACCATATTTCATAAATTGCATTTATGTTACTTTATAAGTTAGACGATTTGTTCTTGAAGGATTTTATAACCAAGTACAAATATAGGCATACTCTACTTAAATTATTAATTGAAGAATTGGCCGCCAAAATAAGGTAGCAGAAATTTATAAATATGTTTAAGTCAAAAAAGATTCATCATAGAGATTTGAATTTAATACAAAGATTTCTTTTATGAAAAAGTTTGCAAAAATCATGCCATTTACATAAGTAGTTTAAAAGTTGAGAAATCAGAACTAAACTATTTTGAACAGTGTACAAAACAGGTATCTCTATAATATTTGACAGATTTTACGTATTTGTCAGAATGGCGTAGTGCTTAACGCACTCGCCTGTTGCACCGAACATCCCTGGATCGAGACTTGCTCAAGGCAATTTTTTACTTTTCTTTTTTTAATTTTTTTTTTTGCGATATAGATTGCAGAGTTATTTCTGAATAAGCTTGGAAACCTTATAAACGGTTTTGTTCCTGTTATAACATCTAGTTATGTATTGTTCATATGTTGAAGGTGTGCCGTATGAGATAACCGCGCACACCAGTGATCAGTCTGGCGCTTCCACCGACGCCGACGTCTATGTCGTTCTTTACGGAAAGGACATGTGTACTCAACAGAAATCTCTTACCTCCAGTAAACGGGAGAGAAAAGACAAATTTAAACGTGGAGCTGTTGACAAATTTGTCATTGAGGTGAGATTGATATGACAAACTTCATTGCCAATACTAGTTTGCCACAAGGAATAGGAACCGTTTTTAACAAAACCGTACTGTTGCAGCTCGACGTTCAGAAATATATTGTTGTTGATAACCTATGTTAATCATATGTAATGTAGCATGGTTGTAAACTACATGTATTATCACATTGTTAAATAACACATATTGTCAATTTTGTTACTTGTAAAATATTGTGTATTAACAAAATAACTGATTGATGATTGCACAGACCTTTGATCCCCTGAGTCTCTTTCTCATCAGACTGGTCGTCTGAAAGTCAGCACGCTTCACAACCATCTATTGTTTATTGTCACTTATCTAACTCATGTGAATAAATCAATGGAAGGCATTCTATAGAGTAGTGTAACTCGAAAGAACTAAGACTTCTTCAAATGATGACAAAATAAAGTGCTGAAATGACGGGAGCAGAGTAAGTGCATACTCATTACTGACTAATGGTCTTATTTATATACAGGAGATAATTCAATGTGTTTACAGTCACCACAATCTCATTTACAGGCTCGTTAACTTAGAAAACTTTTCAACTTAATACTGGCTGGTATTATTCGGAAAACTAGTCGACTGTTTCCCCTCAAACAAGCAGTGTTCATATCACTCACTGTGCATGGTTCTCAATTTCTTCATATAAAGTGAAACGATCTGAAGTGTGACAAAATTACAACAAGAATCAAATAGTGTAGTATTTTCGTTATTTTAAGAGACACTACATGTAGTTCAGCAAATTGTGTACTGGCAGGCTGAAACTTATACGGGAATTGAACCCACAAAGAAAATACTGTTAATCTTCACTTTTTAAACGACTTAATTATTAAAAAAATGATATTTAAAGAATCAAATAAGCGAAGAAACGTGATTGATAAAACAAATGTTGTCTGTCTGTAGCTAGAGGACATAGGGGACTCTATAGAGAAGATTCGTATCGGTCACGACGCCTCGGGATTCGGGTCCGGGTGGCATCTTAATAAGGTGGAGGTTAGGAAACTACTGGATACTCGACGGGTAAGCTCTTGGTTATTATATGAAATTAAAACAATCAATAAATTCATGTCATTTTAAAATTTTAAATAGGAACAGTAATCACAAATAAATAATCTCACAATTATCTTGTTATTGAATTCCTCTGTTGTTATTTTTTAAAATCTACTCTACATCTGCTGAAATCCACAATATTTATGCATTTTAAGTTCTAATAATCTTTTGTATGTTTGTCTTTAATCAGGGAAATAAATCAGCCCAGGTTTGTTATATTTTTGTAAATGTTGTCACAATGTTGTTGTAACGTGTTGAATGTTGTCTCATCATGGAAATAGTAAATGATTTTATGTAGTGTAGATATGGTACATGTAGTTCTAAAAAAAGTGCATTCAATGAGAGTATAGTCCTAATAGAATCCTCTAGAATGATAGCGGTACTGGTAGTTCTCTTAGATACAAACTGCATATATAACTTTTTTACCCTGTGAAAAAATAAATATTTAAAGTATCACAAGCACTCACAAATTTGGTATTTTTGCATTATAACAGAATCACTTGAGTTAATATAGTTATTTTTCTAAACAAGTAAAAGGCTTTACGTTAATTTCACCCCCAGCTAAGTAGCTTAAGTGGAATTATAACAATAACAAAACAATCAAAACTACAAATTTTGTCAGGATATTTACATGTAATTGAGAATGTGTCAATTTACCGCAAAACCTTTGTAGATATCTATCAGGAAAAAACGCCCTCCATCTTTACATTTCATTTGAATTATGGTGGGATTTCTCTGGGTTCGTACAAGCCTTGCACTGATTAAATTTTTTTTTTTTCAACATAACTGTTTTAATTTATGTGCAAGGTTCAAAACTTTGTAAATCAGGGAAACCGTATTTGTCAAAAAAAAAATTTTTTTTTAAATATTACCAGAAGTCTTTTAACTAGAACTATCCATGTTAATTTACTTTAATTTACTTTAATCCATGTTAATTTACTTTTGTTTAACCATTTACTCCAGCTCAACAGCATTGAAGCCAATTTCTAGTCGGCTTGTAAGAATAGCACTCCTAGTGTACATACAGTGTATGAACTATGAAGTTTGAAAATCACAACTGGCCTGATGAATCATGGGAAACCCTGTTTAACCATTTATAACCTTTTCTAGTTGACAAATGATTTTTGTTTTTAGTTTAGGACATTAAATGAGAAGCCTGTGAATCGCTAACAACTTGATAGTTTTAATAGGGTCTATAGCTCCTTTTGGTTATTACTTTATTACCCATGATTCACCATTTGATTCTGAAAATCAAACTGCAGAATGAATACATATAATATCTCTTGCGCAGCCTTTGTCAAGTGGAACATTAATAGCTGGCCAAAAACCTCAATGCTGTTGAACTGGTACAATGGGCATTGCACACTTCTGGTTACCCAATAATATCCAAAACTTTTCTACAGCAAAATATCCAATAGATATTATATCGAAAATATAATATTTTTAAATGCAAGATTGATCAACTTTATGTGGATTATTTTGACATTTTTATTTTCTTTCACCAAAAATAGTGAGAAACACTTTTAACTTTAGATTTATAAAAAAAAAGCATGGCTTTGGTGTTTGTTCCGCCCCTGCTTAGGGCATGCAATATATTGTCATAAAATATAGCAGGCTTGTAGAACAACTCTTATATGCATTTGTACCCAAGTTCATTATTGATTAAAAGCATTATTTTATATATTTATATTCGAATCTTGATAGAGGCAAGCAATATTATTCTGTCTGAATTTATGGAAGTTATATATATATATATATATATGATCCCTACATGTAGCACCATGAAAGCTCTTGTTTACATTTGTATGTTATTGTGTACATTGTAGAAGGCTATTGTAATAACAGTAGATGTATATTTTTACCATGGAGTTAACTTAACCTGTATTGATTCCTACTTTTTTGGTTGAGATCAACACGTAATGTTTTGGCTCTGTTGTTGATTGGGCAGACATACTGTAGGGGGGGAAATCGTCCAGTAGAAGAGCAGTTGTATATCCACATTATTAACACTTCTTAAAAGGCTAGTTATGAATACACTGTGACTGTGTGGGGTGTCAGACAGGGTGTATTCTATATGCTGCCTCGACAAATGCTCTGGCGACATTTGATCTAGCGACAACTGCTCCGAAAAAAACAACAATTGCTCCGGCAACAATTGCTCCAACTACATTTGCAAGTGTTGCCTGAGCAAATGTCACCGGAGCAAATGTCGCCGGAGCAATTTTCGTCGGAGCAATAGTCGCCGGAGAAATTGTTGCCGGAAAAATTGTTGTTGGAGCGATTGTGGTGGATTCCGTATGTATGGCTATTCAGTGTATATGAGGAGTATACTGTAACTGGGTGGTATGGACTTGCTCTGTCACTAGAAGCTACTACCACCATATGAGTAAAATAACCTTGTTGTAACCAAACAAACCCCTAATTCAGCCTTTCAAGGTACTTTGCTCTAATATTATTTAACGACTGAACAGTTTAAAACCAGTCTTGAATGATTGCGTGGTAAATATTTTCCAATTGTCTCATATTATTTTCTGCAGTAAAGAAAAATTTTGTTCAGTCTATTTAGAAATATTTATAGCTTACAACAAAATCATTGCAAAAGATAGATAACAAATATGTGCTGCTGGTCAAATTTTTTGCCATGGCTGTCTGGCATACATTCCCATGTGATCATAAATAAGGATAAAATTAATGTGTGAAAATATCTGTTACCAGGGCTCCGTGACATATACCTTCCCTTGTGAAAGATGGTTAGCTAAAGATGAAGAGGATGGCGCTATTGTAAGAGAGTTGGTTCCTGATAAGGTCTTAGAGGAGAGGATGGGGCGAGATGGACAGGTCAAGAGCAAAGAGAGGAAGAAAAAACACTCACTTATAGGTAAAACACTCACTTGTAGGTTAAACACTCACTTGTAGGTAAAACACTCACTTGTAGGTTAAACACTCATTTGTAGTTAAAACACTCACTTGTAGGTTAAACACTCACTTGTAGGTTAAACACTCACTTGTAGGTTAAACACTCACTTGTAGGCAAAACAAATTGTAGGTTAAACACTCACTTGTAGGTAAAACACTCACTTGTAGGTTAAACACTCATTTGTAGGTTAAACACTCATTTGTAGGTAAAACACTCACTTGTAGGCAAAACAAATTGTAGGTTAAACACTCACTTGTAGGCAAAACAAATTGTAGGTTAAACACTCACTTGTAGGTTAAACACTCACTTGTAGGTTAAACACTCACTTATAGGTTAAACACTCACTTGTAGGCAAAACAAATTGTAGGTTAAACACACTTGTAGGTAAAACACTCACTTGTAGGTTAAACACTCATTTGTAGGTTAAACACTCACTTATAGGTTAAACACTCACTTGTAGGTAAAACACTCACTTGTAGGTAAAACACTCACTTGTAGGTTAAACACTCACTTGTAGGTAAAACACTCATTTGTAGGTAAAACACTCACTTGTAGGTAAAACACTCATTTGTAGGTAAAACACTCACTTATAGGTAAAACACTCACTTATAGGTAAAACACTCACTTATAGGTTAAACACTCACTTGTAGGCAAAACACTCACTTGTAGGTAAAACACTCATTTGTAGGTTAAACACTCACTTGTAGGTAAAACACTCACTTGTAGGTAGATTAATATCTGATGTGTTAGTCAACAATTTGGCAGTCATGATGATGCTTGTGTCATATGTTCCTAACTTATCTTTACTCATATGTTAAGACCATAGGGAAAACATACATTAATGATTTTCAACGAAGAAGAATGTGATTATTGGTGATATTTGTAAACGTTGATATTATTGTATTATTTATAGAAATGCATCCCTGTGCCAGTGTGATTATCTTTAGAAATATAAATGCTTAGATCTTTGAACTGTACTGTTATTTCAGCTAAGAAGTATGTGGTGAATGTTTACACGGGCGATGTGCGAGGAGGGGGCACTGATGCTAATGTCTTCATCACAGTCAATGGAGATAAGGGGGACACAGGAGAGAGAAAACTCACCAAATCTGAGACGCACAGGGATAAGTTTGAAAGGGCACAGGTAAGTTCTGTCTTTAATTGGGCACATTTGGTCGCATTCAACCGCCTTCAGACATTCTTCAATAAGAGTTAGGGATTATTGTGAAGATGTTTGTGGGAATATTAAAGTAGCATTACTAATCATCAGGACTGAGCAGAACAGAAACCAGCAATTATCCAGTGTAAACCAGTACCTCTCTTAAATCACATATATTTTATTATATTTCTTGTGTTTTTGTCTCAGTAATGTATAAACTGGATTAGTTCATCTTAGATACGTAAGGTACATACTTAACAAATACATAACTTGACTCTGCAATTTTATCAATACCATGAGACATCCCTGTCTCAGTATAATTTATCTTTGCAAATACATGACATACATGAAGCACTTTTCAAAATTTTGGTTACTCGTTAACGATGGTTGATGTTTGTTATTTCTAGGTAGACAAATTCTTGGTGGATGCGGTGGACTTAGGGAACATCCACAAGATCCACATTCGTCATGACAATGCCATGTTAAACCCGTCCTGGTTTCTAGATAAAGTAGAGGTCATTGATACGCTGGATAACAACACTTACTTGTTTTATTGTGAGAGGTGGCTGGCCAAGAATAAAGATGATGGGAAAATAGAGAGGAGCTTCTATGTTAAGGTGAGTCAGATAATATTACACCTGTTTCTAAATGGCTTCATCAAATAGGCTTCTATATGTTGCTTTTCAACCCGGTGATCTCACTATGGCACATCATGAGTTCAAGTCTCACTTCAGCTACACTCAAAAACATCTGTATTCAGGAAAGGTTCCAGTGACTTGCCCTGGCTCACAAGCTCATCACTTATCATGGTGCCAGGACTCACCCATACAGAACCATTCAATCTAAAAACCTATAAGAACGATGTTAAACACTGATCAAACCAAATCAGGTGGTCGTCACTAGCTACTTCTTTGAAAAGTACGACTTTGTGAAACATAGGTACAGATCACTGATGGTGTAGCATAACTTTTTATTGTTTTTCTATTTAAGATTATTAGAGGACAATTTTCCTAAATTTGTTGGGCCCCTGTCATGGCTCAGTGGTTAACATTTTAGATTGCTGATTCTCCTTCGGTGTGCTGCAAGGGTTTAAGTCTTCCAGTCGACCTGATATATATGACACACAAGGTGACTCCAGCTATAGCAGGGGGGAGTTTTTTGTGTTTTCCTTTCGGTTTTCCACAGTATTCAGTATGGTAGAATATAAAGAGGATAATCCACCGTCCTATAAGTGAAATACCCTTGAGTATGACGTTAAACACCGATCAAACAAAAAAACAAATCATAGATTTGTTTAATCCAAACTATTTCATATTAGCTAAGATACATGTAGGTTGCAATTTGTATTTTGTGTACCTCTTGTCAAAGTGAATTATTCATTTGGTGTGAGTCTGCCAAGCTTATATGCTGACTGGTTGATTCTGGAACTTCCGTTATTTAAAGTATGACATTTTCAAACTGTAGGGTTATGATGGTGACATGTCCAGTCAGGGAACACTTCGCTCTATGAAGATCGGATCTGTCTCCAGTCTGGATTCACTCAAAAGTGATCCATTTGGGAAAAGTCCACGTCTCAGTAAAAAACAACTCTCTCTGGAACAGTTACCTGAAGGACCAAGTAAGTTCACAAATCAGATTCTGTATTTAAATGTATGTTGTCAAGTGTTCCCCAATCACCACCTGCGACTTAGAGGGATGGTTTGTAACTTCTGTAGCCTACTATTGTTCTGCTGTAGGATCCTGCCAATAAGCCATCTTCTGTAGTAAATATTTTTATTGATTTTAGTCTATACACAATAAAACATAAATATTGTGCAATACATTTAAGAAGGTCTGCTACTAATTTATAACATTGATATAATCTGTTAGCCGGACAGTCACCTCACAGATCTGTTAGCCGGACAGTCACCTCACAGATCTGTTAGCCGGACAGTCAC
>JAUELC010089649.1:0-11948 GCA_031471745.1 Cryptochiton stelleri
TCTATCAGGAATGTTGGCTGCTTGTGGGCAGATATATTGTCCTTGTGTTCATCTATAAGGAATGTTGGCTGCTTGTGAACAGATAGATTGTCCTTGTGTTCATCTATCAGGAATGTTGGCTGCTTGTGGGCAGATATATTGTCCTTGTGTTCATCTATAAGGAATGTTGGCTGCTTGTGGGCAGATAGATTGTCCTTGTGTTCATCTATCAGGAATGTTTGTTGCTTGTGAACAGATAGATTGTCCTTGTGTCTCCACAAGTTGCGAATCACTTTGGACACACATACAAAATAGCCACATAAATTTATATCCATTCCATAACGTTCATGGTATAAGTAGTTATATGGAAACGACCCCACAGGGGCATTTGTATTAAGAATTGATGTGGATGAATATGATCTGACCAACCATGGATGTGGTGGAGTGAAACAGCGCTTGTTCATCGACGGGTCAAAGTTATGGGGTAAACTTACAATGTTTTGTGGGGGATGAAGACTGTAGAAGCTGGGTTGGTCTGGAGTGGTTCCGTAGATCGGATTGGTGGTTGAAGGTTCTGTAAACCATTTGTAGAAGAAGGATGTGTCCGGGGAGAAGATCGACTGTCGACAGACACACCTTGGTAAGTAGAGCTGTGTTGGGTTGAGAGATTTGAGGGACCGGTTGTATTGATTGTAGTTGGTTGTGTGTTCACTGGTGCTGTTGGATCTCTTGGTATAACACACTATTGCCCGAGGGTAGCTCAACGATTGTTTAAACCATAAATCAGGAACCTCGACGATGGTCTGTTTATCAGCCCGACGGTTACTTAAGAATCAATCCGACTTAGTAGCCTCTTCCGCCCATAAAGCGCATACGGGAGCTGCGAATTTTCATTCGAGGCGTTAAGGGAAATATCTGTCGTGGTCGATAATTTTGGCCACACTGGAAAAAATCTTACCGTGTAAATGGAATGGCAATGACTAGTAACGACATTGTTCTACTATTATTAGTTTTAAATAATTAAGTTTTAATTACAATACCCTCAAAGAAAGACAAGGACTCTCTTCCTGGGTTTTATGAATGATTCTATAATAATTATTATATTATTATATAATTAGACATCTCCCCTTAGACATCTCCCCTCAGACCTTTGCATCCTGGAAAGTTTTTGAAGTTGTAAAATTTAGTTCGTATGTATGTGTGTAACTTTGTAAAGAATATAATAATTTTGACCGATGACCATGGGAAAATGTCCAGTGGGGTAAATGTACCGGTGGAAATGTCCCAGAACCAGGTTTCACTTGTTAGTTCAGTTATTTTGAGATGCATGTGGCTCCCACAACCGTTCTGCGAGAGTTCAAAGCGTAACGAGTGCTGGAAAGACAAGGAAAGTTGTGGGCTTAGATAAATATCAGGATTGAAATTTTGCTCAGCTCGCAGCTCCTGTGTGCGCCAGGCTTTAACCGCGCCTCACAGCCGAGTAAACTGTCTTTTGTTGGTTAAACGTGTGAGGTTAAATTTTGATTGTTTTCACCAAATATTTTGTGAATCGAAGACTAAGTTTAATCAGACATTGATCGCACGATACTACTTTTTCACACATACATGTATATAACTATGTTAAACCTTATAGTTTAAACAATCTTTCAGCTATTCGTGGACAATAGTGTTTTATCCCACGTGTAAAACTTAAGCGTGTTTAAACGGCTCTTTGAAACAGCTTTATGAATTTGGTCCTAATCTTATGTTTTGAGGAAAGTCTATATTTACACACTTGTCACATAATACTAGTCAAATTTAACTAAGAAAATCGTGCTTTTGCAAACTGAAAAATAAATATAAGTCTATATGTACACACTTGTCACATAATACTAGTCAAATTTAACTAAGAAAATCGTGCTTTTGCAAGCTGAAAAATAAATATAAGTCTATCTTTACACACTTGTCACATAATACTAGTCAAATTTAACTAAGAAAATCGTGCTTTTGCAAACTGAAAAAGAAATCCTAAAAAATCCGTGAATTGAGCTATGAATCAATTCGGTTATATTTTTTCCCTATAATCTTATGATATACAAGACTAACTGGTAAAGCGTAAAGTTTGACGACACTTTTTTCACTTTCCTATCGTAACTGCTGCTTTCGGTCCATAAAATTGTGACGATACTGCTTGAATGTTTTACTGATATCAAAAGCGTCAGATCCTTAAAGCAGATACCCGGCAAGGTTTAAATGAATACTATTGATGATAGCGAGCGTGTCATACACTGGTGCCAAAAACGAGGCTCCCTTGTTCTACGGTGCGTGGTGCAGACGTTAGGCACATCGCTTCATGTTAACTAAAGCAAAGGGTTGTGTTTCAAGACATGAGTAAGCATATACGCTATTAAGAGCTATGTTTCAGTCGGCTGTGTTGAAGCCGTGTCTTCAGAATGCCTTCGCGACGCTATGACAGATAATTTGTTCTCATTATTCGTTGTCAAAGTTTAATGTGCCGTCTACAACGACGTGACACCAGAAGAAATCCTTGCCGAAAATTTGTAGACAGCGTAAAGAGGAGGACCTGATTGGCCGCGCTGTTAACGTAATGTTATCCTTAAATTATTTAAAACAGCCTAACTGGTAAAGCTTAAAATTAGAAGACACTTTTTTGACTTTCCTATCGTAACCGCTGCTTTCGGTACAGATAACTGACAATCCTGCTTGAATGTTTTACTGATATCAAAAGCGTCAAATCCTTAAGGCAGATACTCGGCAAGGTTTAAATGAATAGTATTGACGATACCGAGCGTGTCACACACTGGTGCCAAAAATGAGGCTCTCTTGTTCTACGGTATGCGGTGACAAAAGTTAGGCACACCGCTTCATGTTAACTAAATCACAGAGCTGTGTTTCAAGGCATACGCTATTTAAATTAGAGCTAGGTTTCAGTCAGCTGTGTGGATGCCGTGTCTTCAGATTGCCCTCGCCACGCTATGACGGATAATTTGTTCTCATTAGTTGTTGCAAAAGTTTCATCGTGTCGCCTACAACGACGTGAAACCAGAAGAAATCCTTGACGAAAGTTTGTAGACAGCGAAAAGAGGAGGATCGGATTGGCTGCGCTGTTTAGGTAAGCCAAAATTCTGCAAATCCAGACGAGGAAAAAAAGTTCTCGAGTATCCTGTGGCAAAGCGTTAGGGGCATGGTTGGAGATAAGTACTAACGTTCTGAAAGGCACTTGTGAAATGATATAAATAATCACAATCGCCAAGAACATTATGACCCCTTTTTGTCGACTTCGGTCACGAGACACAGACTCATGTGGGTGGCTGTCTGAAATGTTCCTGTTTACGTTGACGTTGATTTGTTTAATCATCTGCCCATATAAAACCACAAACACTGGGATTGGCAGATAAAACAAAAGAATACCAAAAACTGTATCATACCAATTCATCCAGATTTCTTCCAAGGAGACGGTACAAATGTATACTGTTTGACCTGTATTATTCTCCACATACTCTTCATAAACTGTTTGATGTATATACGGGTAGGACAGTCCCAAAGATATCACCAAAATGACCACCAAAATTACATAGGTTTTTCTCCCACGCAAAAATCGCCCAGATTTAAAGGGATGACATACTGCCAAATATCTGTCTACTGTCATGTAGCAAAAGATGAGAAGTGTACAAACACTGGCACCACGGTCATATATGTTCAAGAACTGGCCTGCAAGAAAACAGAGGGTCAATCAGAGCCTTCAATATGATGGACCAGGTGCTGCAACTTAAAATAAGAGCGCGAGTTTATTGCATTGAGTACATGAGTGGACACTAAACCCAGGCCGCTGACCCTTGACCTGATCAATCGACCTATGCTGCCATTTCATGACTCCACCTCAGTTGCATTGATCGATGCGACCTAATGTTATACAAAATAATTTTATTTTATTTCCATAATTTTTTCTGCTGTTAGCTTCTCTATTTCCATTTATATTGACATGGAATGCACTTGAGATCATGTTTACGTTTTTCTACACCGGATGCAATTTTGTCTGCAGCGCAAAATATGATGAAAATGGCCGAATTTCGGAGGTTATAAGGGAGGTAACCGGATATAGCTATTTGGAAAAAGAATGAGTATTCATGGTGCCGCTTTGAAAAGTGAATCTTTCTTCATATATACGGCATCAACTTACCATCCACTATAAAGTGAGGAAAATACATACATTGAATACTTACAAAAATGAAGTCCTAAAGGCAGTCTGTCGTGTGTAATGTCAGATATTATCGGCCCAATGGGAAGAAACACCAAAATGACCAAGTCAGCGAGCGCCAGAGAGAACAAACAGCGGTTAGCCAGGGTGTGCATCGACTTAACGGCGGCGATAATAATCAACACGAGAATGTTTCCTACAAGTCCAATGAAGAGAACCAGGCCCACCACTGTCAAGAGAATCGTGGTTTCTAGAACTGTTGGAAAATAATATTCGTACAAAGTATTGTTACTTTGAACGATGTCTCCAGAACAGCAGTTGGAATCATTGAGCTCCATTGTAAAGAATGTATGTAGTGAGCTCTCAGACCACAAGTAGATCACAAAGTATCGACTACGATTGATGTTTACTAAATTGTTTACAAGGTTGCTAATGACAATCTTTGTGAAACTTCAGACGTTTTGTGTCAATGTAATTTTATTTTTAAATTATTTAAAACAGCTCAACACATATTTGAACCGTCCCATTACATTAATTGGGTAAATGGACTAAAAATGGGACACTATATTCCTGGAACATGTTTGATGTATGACAATGATCATGTATTATTTCAGAACAGCATTATCTTTGTATCTTTGAGTCCCCTTCTTTTTGCAATGGCTTTTCGGTCTGCACACTTGAGTAAATAAAACATGATATTACCAGAGGCAAAACGGCAATTCATTAACAGATTGGTTGAACAGTATTCATATTATCAATATTAATTTAGCGCATTCAACCATATCAAGAACACTGTTGTATGGCGAAGGCCTAAGATGTAAACATCACACTGCTTCACTTCAGATACAAGACACTGCGTAACGATACAATTAAAATTGTCACAGACAATTATCATGTTCAGAGGCGATGAATCTTTGATTCTTTCCACCCAAGGGAGCTGGAATGGGGATAGAAACAGTGAATGGCGATTGGTATCAAATGAGTGAACACAACAAAGGTTTCAGGTTACATACCATGTTGATGTTACTTGAACACAGGTTATACCATAGGTGTTCAAACTAGGGGTTCAGGGTGGTGGTGGGGGTTGAGGTGTGTATGTGGACACGCATATGCCAATTTGGGCATTTTTAGGCTATTAACCCCTTCTATATTCCTTCCCCTCCCTTTCCCGTAATTGAAAAGAGAACGTAAACCGCTTTAGAGTGAAACCAAAACAAGTGGTCACTTTCCGAGGAGTTCTTATAAAAGGCTTTTCCAAGTCTGGATCACTAGTCAAAGTTTCTTTGATGGTTATAACAAGACCTGCGAAGTTTTGTACTCAAAAATACTTTTTAGACTACACTGTTGTCAGCTGTTCTAATAGGGGACTTTTAAAATACACCAGCATAGATCTACTTCCCATGCGGATTGTGGACCAGAACTGGCTTGAGATAATATAATCTATAATGTGCAGTCAGTACTCCCAGGTGTAAGCAGATGATGTGAGAGATTGGCAAAGTGAATATCTGCAGGTGGATCGAACTCAATTGATCATATGTTACGATTGTATATATCCTTTTTTAAATATATTTCCTTAAAGCCAATTATATATATTATTTTATTAACACCTGAAGTTTGGATAACTAGTCCAGAAGATTAGCAGTATTAGTATATACACAGTTAAGTTTAGAAACACACGTCAGTGCATTATCTTCTTCAAGCTCATTTATATTACATGTTTCGGTTTCGGTTCATTAACGTAATTATTCACATACAGTGCCTGAATATCAACTTAGAAAGATTTCTCCAAAAAGGCTTAACTTTGACTGACAGCAGTCAGCGATAGGTTTCGTTTGCGGAACAGGGCAGAGTATTGTACTTTCTGTTCACTTATTTATTTGTTTACTTATACCAACTTTTATGTTATCTGTTGGTTCTGTGTTTGGGGCTGACCAGTCATCAAACATTGCCCAACACCCCTATGCTTTGCCAGCGGTAGTAAGCCTATCAGTTTGGTTGTTGATGATTATTCCCGGATTCTACGTCCAGACTTTCAGTTAAAACAACTTAGAAAAACACATGACATTCTGGAAATGTAAGACGCATGTTTTCCTCCCTCGCCTAAAGACCTCCGATGACAGGTAGTAAGGAGGAATTTGTTTTATGGAAACTAACGATCACAGGTAGTATGTAAAATTTGTTTTATGGTTATCTCATACCACGTTTTGCTTCTTTGGTATGTTTGTTGTTGTATGTGTTCGAGAAGCTGTGTATCTTTGATAATTTCATAGTTGGAAGTGATCAGACTGGTACCCGAACAGGAATGAAAGAGGACAGGTTGGCCAGAGGTGTGTGCAAATGAGTAGTGTATAAAGAGCAGATGACCGCGCATTGAAAACGTACTGAATAAGTAGTGTTTTGGGGCAATCGGGAGGTAGCTATGTCCCCTTGTTTGTTACTATTTATGTAGTGGGATGAAAAGCTTCAATCCAACTACATAATAAGGCAGGCTTGTTATTATTTATGTAGTCGGGTGGAGCCGCTAGGTGGCGCCAGTGGTATGATGACATCATAGTGATGACGTCATAGTGTCTGAGATGCTCTGGTGTGATCTGGTTTGTACATAATAAGGATGGCTTGTTACTTATTATGTACAGGCGATGTCATGACCTTTGACCTTAGTAGCATGGCAGCATGTAAGTCCTACTTGTTTACACCGGAAGTCTCAGCTGAAATTAGTCATGCGCAGTTGCCCCCTCATCCCAGTGGATTGCATGAATCCTCTACCGAGTAGGTGTGGAGGTTGTAACCGCCGGACTGGAATTGGAAGCGGTTGGCGTGGTGCCTCCACGACATCAGCGATTACGGCTCTACAGAATAAGGAGGGCATTGATTCCCTTATATACTAATGGATACAAGGGCTGGTTCGAGTGTGGGGCTTAAAGTAGGGTGAGTGGTATTTTGAGTTGTATTAATTCTATGAATAATTATCTCCCGGATTGAACCGACTACACGGCTCAGAGGGGTGTTAGTACATATTATGCATTGACTCGTAGGTTGAAACGACTAAGCACAACTAAGTTATGTCGATAAATAACCATGGAGTAGCCCATAAGTCAGGACATAGAGGTAAATAAACAATTTGTGTCATGATAAGATACAATTGTTGCTGAAATACGCTACGCACAGAGTAAATAAGCAATTGTTGCTGATATACCCCACGACACATAGTATATACACAATTGTATAAGAAACACTTGTTGCTGATATACGCCACATCACAGAGTAATTAAACAATGTGTATCTTTATAAGATACAATTGTTGATGATATACGCCACGGCGCAGAGTAAATACACAATTTGATAAGATACAATTGTTGGTAATATACGCCACGGCGCAGAGTAAATACACAATTCAATAAGATGCAATTGTTGCTGATATACGCCACGGCACAGAGTAAATACACAATTTGATAAGATACACAGAGTTAACGGTAACATGTTTAGTAAGTGGCAATGGCTGGAAAAACATTTACCCACTCATATTTGTTTCATTTTGATAATATTATATAACCATGGTACTTTATTTTAGAAAGTAAATTAAGAATGTTTTATTTAATATGTGGATTAAAAACACACAACCGCTATGTAGGTGACGGGACTGGAGATCCTGATCTAAATCCGCCACGAATCTCATGTTGACTCGTTATACTTCGCCGATGTCAGCTGACTTTTTCAGTCTGCTAAACGGGAAGTATCAAAATTCCCCTGAAAGTATTCACTGGTTTCATTCTGCTTGTGGAGGACTATCATTAGACGATATGTGTTTGCTTTACCAAAGTAGAGTTCTCCTAAGAAGCCTATAAATGTCAATATACCATTAGATTTAATTTGTCAGGATGTTCCAACATCCGGGCTCTATGGTTAAACTGATATGGTCACTCAGCATATAAACCAATTTACCTCATTTGTATTAAATTAGTACTCCGGACGTTGTGCCCAGGAAGAAATATTGATTTTTAGATATTTTGACTGGCAGTAAATATTTGTAGATTACCTCAGACGAACCTTCCTAGTGGGCATATGTATATAATGAAGTAACCCAGACGACCCGGTTCGAATCCCGGCTGAGGTAAACAATGTTTGCTCTCTGCATTAAGAAAAGTATATATTATGAAGTATCGGGAACTATAAATTGAGGGACTATAGCAGGTGATTTGTTAGATTGTTTGGTCATTAACTCCATACTATTAAAATTAAACAGTCTTGTTATACCAGGCATACGACGGGACTGTATATGTTTTGCAAGTACTGTAATCAATCCGAAGTACACTGGTTAGGAAATTGACGAATAATCAAGTGCCGGATGAAGACAGCAGCTTTACACGCTTTAGCTCAAGAGCCTCGACAGCTGGAGCCTTCTGGTTAAGGGAAGCATGGTCCGAGCACAATCATGCTGTCTTTGCAACAGACCAAAACACTTCACATAATATGCTTTGTGTTAGTGTGGCTTATGACTGTTGGGGTACACGCCGTTATACACGTGGAATACCCTTGAGTAGGGCGTTAGACATAAATTAATCTATCAACCTTCACCCATTGGGCATTCACGATTTCTAATTTAAACACTGAAAATTTCAATATGTTATGTTTTAAATCCAAATGATTTATTTCCAGATTTTGCTTCGACCCTACGCCTAAACCTCGTCAAAAGCTGCAGGTGAACGTCAATTTGAAGGATATCTTTACGAAGAAAAAGGCCAGCCTGGGCTGCAGTTAAACCGAGTGCTGAAGGGAGTCAAAACGAAGGGGAGAGAACTCCATCAATCCGTGCTCATTTTGCGTGCTTAACTGACTGTCCACACAGAAACACTGATTATTTACACTGTCATCCACTGGACCTTGTCTGATTAAACATGGTATTGTCGGCCAGCTATTTCGGTTATATGCTAATGTCGTGTATTCAATATTAAGTTGGTAAAAATGAGAAATTGGAATACAGAAACAAAACCAAGTTGCATGATAATTTCAGATAATGCATGGAAAATTCAGTGTAACAGTTGGCAAGTATGTACCAAAATAAATTCCCATTAGACAAGGTCAAGCTGATGACATCCGTGTTTAAGGGGTTATTATTGCAGACTGCAATTTTATAATGGCATTATTCTCCGTTACTCAATTTGTTTTTCTTAAATCTCTCAATTTGAGGTCTGCGTGATTAGAAAACACTATTCTTTACAGTTATTTATTTAAAAAGAATGAATTTAGATCAGTTTTACATTCTTTACAATACAAAACTGAAATGTTTTCAATGAAATTTTTTAATTTAATTTTTTAATTTAACCTAAATAAAAGAAGTTGTGGATTCCATCCAAGCCTCTTATTATTTCTATGCAATTCACGGCTGTATTCATTTGGATGTTATTATTATAAATTTTTTCTTGGGGGGAAAAAAGAATTTGCATGATTTCTAATTGTAATTAATACTTGAATCATCTATGAATTTTTCTGTTGAAATTTAAATGAAATGCTTGACAATGTTACTTGTTTTATTTATTCTTTAATGTTTTTATAACTCTAAAATTGGAGTTGGGTGAATAACCATGGGCTCAGAGCAGCTGGGCTTTACATGTATCTAATCGAAAAAACTTTGTTATTCTGCAAAATATACCAAGATATTTGCCTAAAAATTGATATGATACATAACATTTCCTCAAAATATTGGCCAGTTTTGAACCTATTTGCTGAAATACCAATTTGTTCTTTGGAAATCTGCCACCGTGACTTGTTACTTGCGATTGGCTGTGGAATTGCGGGGCTCCACATGCTAAATATCACTGCGCGACAAAACCAATAAAAAAAGGGCTAAGCTGCCTAATTGTACAGAGCTCAGGCTTCGAAAAAGCAACATTGTTATTATTTGAGAAAACAGGGCTGATTGTGGTTGCGTCTTTTTTGCTGAGATTGTGGATGAATTTGAATGTACTGAGTTAGTTTGTAAACCACTTGAGCGATAAGTAAAATACAGTTTTTACAAATGAAACCATTGCAATATTGTGTTGTTTTTTTCTTTATCGTGTCTTATGAAACCGGTGTAGTTATGAAACCGGTCCATTACAGGCTCATTTCAATCATCTTTAAACTTGACTACAATTAAGTTAATAAAAATAGAAAATACATCATAAAAATATATGTATAAAATTGACAGCAGCCAATAAAATAAATAAAAATGATGACAATAAATAAATACCCTGAGTTGACAGGACAATGCTTTAATATTGCACGTCCTTGTTCCACTTTCATAAATCCTCTTGAGGTTGGGATATGCTTGGCATTTAAGGAGAAACTTACAAGAAAAATTAAGATGTCCGTAAATTGGTTTCTCAAAGTCACCCTCAACATCATTCTCCTTAAGTTAGTCTCTTTGGTGGAATGCTAAAGGTGCACATTCTGTTCCCACATGACTTTCCTTTTCCGAGAAAAAGCTCTGGCGTAAATACCAGCCAACCCCCCAAAATCTGGGGGTAATTTGAAAGCATATCAGTTTGTTACTCTGGTACTCTTTGCGCAGATTTATGCCATCATTTTTCTGGTAAACGTTATCGAAATGTATTTTTATGAGAATAAAACAATGAACTGTGCACAGTGAAAGCAGGAATTTGAAAGCATATCTGTTTGTTATTGTGCTACTCTTTGTGCAGATTTATGCCATAATTGTTCTGGTAAAAGTTATCGAAATGTATTTTTATGAGAATGAAAAGTGCCCAGTGGGAACAGAAATATATTTTATTGTATTATTTGTACTAATCACAAATTGTCTCCCTTGTACTGTTATGGCCCGTATATACATGAGTAGCTATCTAGCTTAGGAGCGACATCTCTGTTGAGAATGAAACGTACTCACACGGTGCGATTTGTAGTAACAACTGTAGGGGATTCCCCTAATTTGCAATGACTTGCTGAATCTAGAAAAAACATGATAAATCAAAACACTGCAAACTAGGGGAATCCCCTTCAGTCATTGTTACAAATCGCACACAAAGGGGAACTATTATGTGTTAAAGGTACAAATAACTGATTTTGAAATAGAAGTTACCTCCCCTTTGTTTTGACTTTCACACCACATTGCAATTTTAAGAGCAAAAAATAAAATACGAAATCTGATCAGTGAAAGAAAATGACAAAATACTGTAGGTTCAGAATCTTCCTCACATTCTGCACATGTTCAGAGCATAGTCATGCTGTCTTCAGAGGTGTAAACAGATGTTGGATAAAAAACCTGAAAACTTTTTTTTTTTCCAGCAAGAGTGAGCAAAAAAACCTGAAATTAGGCAAAAACCTGAAGATTTACACCTCTGTGCCTTTACTTAGCACAGGAAGAACATTCTTTTTCAAACAAAAATTCATATGTACTTGTGTTTAATAGTGTGGCTATTTATTGCTGGAATACATTTCGAACAGCATCAAACACTAATAAATTTATCCTTATGCTCCTGTTGAAGCTGATATTGATATGTTTCTATTTACCAACCCCTTTGGGCGGGTGGTTGGAGGGAGCTTCATGTTGCCCTGGTCCTCTCAGAGCTAAGGGGCAACAAGAAGCTGTTGTGGCTTCCTGTTATGTCCTGTTATTGTCTTGTATCTTCTCATTGTTTGTTGCCAGTGGCGTCAGGGCTGGGGGTGTCCTTCACCCATTGGGCAGGCATGCCGTCCTATACCGTATTTCACGTATAATTTCGTCCGAAGTTTGCACAAGTGTATCCCATAATGCCTCAGTAGGTAGTGTTAATTG